>MU182006.1:734614-757477 GCA_016904865.1 Pissodes strobi | reverse complement strand
ATGAAACAGCAACGGCAAGTATTAGGGCACCTTCTGACACAAATAAGTTTTCAATGCGAAGAGGAGTAAGATAGGGAGACATAGTTTAACCCAAGTTTTTCACGACCCTGCTGGAGTCACATTTTAAGATCCTTTACAGGCGTAGCCGACTATATCAAAATCGGCCTCTCCTATTGGTCGATCCGCATGGCCCTTCGCTCGCTACGGGAGCTCAAGAAAAGGAAACTAACCCAATCTAACCTAAGACATACCCAAAATCAAGAAAAAAAGCTGTTTAGAAACATAATCTTTAAAAAAAATAAAAAAAAGCAACGGGGTTCGAACCCGTGTTTTCCAGGTGAGACCCAACGATCTAAACCTCTGCACCACAAGAGCTCTTGCGAGAAATTGATTGCATCACGAAGACATATTGTAATACGAGATAGATCGACCAATAGGAGAGGCCGATTATGATATAGTCGGCTACGCCTGTAAAGGATCTTTAAATGCGCTGGAGTCAGTCTGTAAGGAAGTCAAATGGGACTCATCAGGTGTCAACATTGATGGCGAACACTTACATCATCTGCGATCAGCAGATGACATAGTATTAATTGCGGACGATGCATGTAAAATGTTGTACTAACTCAACAACGCCTCGAGACGGGTGGGACTTCAGATGAATTTCACAAAACCAACTATATGACGAACCTAGTGATAACCAAGAATCGTATGGTAAACAATACTTCACTAGAACAGGTCTTATCGTATAAATATCTGGGTCATGGAATTAAAGTCAGCAGAGACAACCAAACACATAAACTTAAGAGAAGGATTGGTTTGGCCTGGGCCGTATTTGGGAGGCACGCATTCACCTTCAGGTCCAATATTCCGGAGCGCAAGGTTTTTGAGTAGTGTTTTCTGCCAGTCCTGATGTACGGCACCGAGACATTGACCCTTGCCATGCAATTGCAAACAACATCAGAATTGCGCAAAGAAAAATAGAAAGGTCTATGCACTATCTTTGAGCGATGGGATTCCTAATAATGTAATAAGACAACGCACAGGCGTTATGGATGCGGTGACAAGGATAGGTCAATTAAAATGGAACTGTGCGCGTCATGTGGCGAGATTATCAGATAAACGAAGGTCAAAAGAATTGTCGAATGGAGAGAGAAAGTGTACCGAAATCGAGGACGTCCTCCAACGAGATCGACCGACGATCTTAAGAGAGTGAAGTCCAACTGGATACAAGCAGCCCAAGATCAACGAAATTGAAGGGAGGCCTATGTTCAGCAGTGGACTAGATGATGGCTGTGTGATGATGATGATGAGGATGACTCTTAGATTTGCGTTTCTTTCGATGGTCTCCTGGATCACTTTCGTGTTAATCGACTTTATATCTTTTCTTATTTTCCTTTTTTTTTTTTTTTTTTTAAAGGTTTCTTTTTATTCCAAGAAAAAAAAAATTAAATACATGCCTAAAAGTAATGATGACATAATGGAATAAAAAAGGCTGCATCAGCTTGCCTCAGGAAAGAAGCAGCTGCTAGAGCCAAAGAAAGAAAATAAAACAGTTCTTTAAACTAGATATGCAGATGACACACTGCAGATACACTTAAAAGTTAGCTTACAACCGAAAAAAACAATAACTATCTATTACTTAACTTAGTAAATACTAATAATAAATAAATATTACAAGAGAAAAGAAAGAAAGAGAGAGAGAGAGAGAGAGAGAGAGCCAGGGAGACATAGAAGGAGGGAACGAGAGATGGTCATGTAAGACATGACAGTCTAATTATTTCGGAGCAACATTGCTTTAATTTTCCCTTTGAAAGAGGAAACTGACATAGAAAAGTCCATGACTCCATACCTATTCAACAGCAAGGCGATTTGATAGGAAAAGGATTTCTTAAATGCTTCTGTTTTATGAGATGGTATTGTTAAAAGGTTCAGTCTACGAATATTTACATTATGCACGTCTGTTCGATATTTTAGCCTTTGATGAAGGTATGGAGGACATTTGAATTTTATTATTTTGTAAAAAAATACAGCCGAATGCAAGGTACGCCGCCCGGCCATGTTAAGCCACCCCACTTCGGGCAATTTATGAGAGATTCTTTCTCTACGCCTTATGCCAAATATCAGTCTGAGACAGGAGTTTTGGGCTTTTTGGACTCTCTTCAAATCTACATTGTCCAAAAAAGGACCGTATAAATGGTCAGCAAAGTTAAAATGGGACAAGACTAGGGCATCACAAAGCATGGCCTTAGTTTTCTGTGATAAATAATATCTATGTGAATAAATTAATTTAAGCATCGAATATGCCTTTCTTAAACATAGAGTAATATGTTCCTTAAACTTTAACTTGCAATCTATAATTAGGCCTAGATTTTTAACTGAGTCCTTAAATGATATTATATTGTTATCAAGTTTAAGTTTTATAGACTCCTGTAATTGACTTCCATAAGCTTCATTGCAAAAAAGAACAGCAATAGATTTGCTGGGATTCATCTTTAATAGATGATCCTCCGAAACTTTCAATAAGACATCTAAATCACTATTGATTCGATCCGCGATAGTTGCCGCCAAAGCAGGTTTAAATGATATATAAATTTGTGTATCGTCAGCATATAGATGATACTGGCAATATTTTAAGGCTTTTGTTATGTTAAAAGTATATATGCAATAAAGGAGTGGGCCAAGTATACTACCCTGAGGCACTCCGCACTTGACAGCCAAGATGTCGGATCTATTGCCCTCGAGACAGACACGCTGCATTCTATCTGACAAAAATGAAGATATCAATGAGGACGCGGACTCCTCAAAGCCAATATACCCCAAAATAGCAACCATGATATTATGATCGATCATGTCAAATGCCTTGGTATAATCCAATAGTACCAAGACAGTCGCACCACCAGAATCCTGAGAAGTGAGCACATCATCCACTATATCAGTCAGTGCAGTGGAACAACTATACCGGGCTCTAAACCCCGATTGTTTGGGGGGAATAATATTAAGTCTATAAACGTAGCTGACTATCTGAAGTTCCATCACTTTTTCCAAGATTTTCGAAAAGTCGGTAAAATTGATATTGATCTCAGTTGACTGAACTCCGTAGGATTGTTAACCTTAGCCAATGGCAAAACATTGGCCAGTTTCCAGTCCTTTGGAAAGTATGACTTCCCTATACAACTATTTATGATGTGAGTTATATAGGGTATTATAAAGGGACAGCATAAACAGATTAATGTGATGTTTAAGTTATCTGCCCCAAAAGCCTTAGATTTAACATTAAGGATAATTTTACTAATTAATTCCTCATCAACCTGAGTGAATGAAAAAGATTCATTATGTAGTAAATTATTTTTATAAAAATTTAATAAATCTGGTTTAGGATTATTATTATTTTGTGCAATTTGAGTGAAATAGATATTTAAATCGTGAACTTTTTTTAGGTGATCAGGAATACTTTTACTTTTGTTTTTAAGAATATTTAGTTTTCTCAGTTCAGCCCATTTTTCCTTAGGACTACAGTTTTGAAATCTTTGATTGAGGTATGCCTTTTTTTCAGCCCTGATAGCAGTTGTTGTTAAATTTCTTAACTCCTTATAGTAACCCCAATGAATAGGATCACGGGTGCGTCTAAAACGACCAAGTGCTTGATTTCGAAGGTTTTTCATTAGTCTGATGTTATCAGTTATCCATGGACTATATGGCCTTTTTTGGCTATTTTTTAATTTTAATGGAGCATGTGTATTAAAAATATTTAATATAGTTGTTGTTAAAAAATCTACCTTCTTGTCTATGTCTTCAATTTGATAAATGGAGTTCCAAGAAGCGCTCTCAAGGTCGGTTTGAAATTGGACTGAATTAATGCGATCCAAAGACCTAAACATATATTGAGTATTTTGTGTTTTCGCAGTAATCAAATTTAGTTTAACATAAACTAGTAAGTGATCAGAGATGCCAATATCTCGAACACCAACATCCCGCACAATATCAACACTACAACAAATCAAATCAATTAATGTACAACTGAGGTGAGAAACCCTCGTTGGTTCAGATACCACCTGGCCTAAGTTGAAGGTATCCAGAATATTATTTAACTGAATAACATGAGAATCATCATTGTCCAGCATATCTATATTAAAATCACCAAAACACAAGATCCGGTCATTGTTGGCATAGAAATCAATTAAAACGTCCTCAAAATAATTTAGAAATTCCTGACAGCTAGAGCCAGGAGGTCTGTAAATATTTCCAACAATAATTGATTGGTTCTCTACCTCTACCTTCAGCCAAACATGTTCAATTATGTTCCTACACTCACTTTTTAATACAGTAGATTTTAAGTTGGACTTCACATAAATTCCCACGCCACCCCCTCGCCTCATACCAGTGCGGTCCTGTCTAAAAAAGTCGTAGCCATTCAGAGAAGGACTGTCATCATCGATATTCAAACTCAGCCAGCTCTCTGAGACACCAAATACGTGATAATCATACTTCAATACGTGTGCTTTAAATTGAGCAAAATTATTTAAAAGAGATCGAACATTTAAATGACCACAGTGCATAGAAAAATAATATTGAAGAGAAGTAAGAGAGAAAGAAGAAGGAAAAGAAAGAAAAAAGTAAAAAAATATTATATAAAAAAAATTACAAAATACACTCTTTGTTGCAAACAAAGATAAAATACACTCCAAAAAGTTGATTTCATTTAAAATCTACATTAATAATAAATAATAAGTACCATCCTTCCTTTCTTTTGATAGAATGTAGATGAATAAAAATTATTATTAGGACACAGGAGCGGTAGTTACTCGTAATGTACCACCATACTAACTCATTCGAACAGCCACATCCTACCCTACCATAAGTAGCTTTAGCTTAGAAAAAAAAATATATATACAATTTATAATAAATGTGTACCTATTGGTTGGGCACAGAAAATACCAATATAATATTCAGTATATGCAGGTATAGTGCAAGCATCGCACACTCTAATAAATAATTAAAAAGTAGAGATAAAAAATATGAACAAACGCAGTCATTATATATAACTGTCTCTCAACCAAGAGACAAACGGTCATAGCTTTATTAAATCAATGTGTTGGAAATGTAAATCGATGGATTATTTTGTTTATTATCATTAATTTATTGGAAGGAAATACATCTTTTTAATAATTCTATCCACGGTACCGCGGGCAGTTTTTGAAAATGCAATGCAATGATATAAAGGCAACCATACTACTAAAGAAAATTACAAAAAAAATTGTTTAATAGGTACCTACATAATTTTAACTTTAGCTAAAGTATTGGACAATGTCAAATAGAGATTGATTAACCCATTATAAATTAATATAAATGAATATAAATGAATGAAGCGTACATACAGATTAGTTCTCGAAGGTATCGAGGTCGTCCTTGTTATTTATACGATGCACAACATCCCGAACTTTAATGTAGATAACACCATTCGAACACCAAGCATTCCTTGTTGTAAATTTCTCAGTAGCCATTGCTAGCAGGGCTAGCCGACCCTTTGTAAGGTCTTCACGCACTTGCACACCCGTAGATTTCAGGTTTTTTTTGTTTTTTAGAACGGCCAGGCGATCGACGTCGTTGAAAAACCGCACCAGTACTGCCGGCGGCTTATCGGATGGATTTTTAGAAGCGATTCTGTGACATTTCTTTATCTGCGTGGTATTTAAGTTTACCTTCATTTGCTTAAAAACGTTCTGAACTTTTAACCGCAGGTCTTCATTATTTTCGGCCGGGACTCCGAAAATCCTAACATTACAATTTCTCGATGCTTGCTCTTGGTTGTCCAGTGCATTCGCCATTTCTCGGTTGGCACCTTTTAATTTGATTACCTCCTGCTGAAGATCGATTATACATTTCTCCTGCTCTTTAAATTTATTAGCGTACTTTTTGTCCATAATTTGGGCTACCTTATCTGCAATATTTTGCAGAAAACGATCGGTAAAGATCCCCTTAATCTTTTCAATATCATTCTCTGACAGTCCCATATTTGCTAATACACTAACCTCTAAAGTGGTCCACGCCGGGTCCGAATTAGCGAACGGATATTAGGTGGTTTTTTGGTCAAAAAACGGAAGGAACCAATCTTTCAAACAAAAAAGCAGCACACCACAGACACTTTTTGATAAAAACTAGGTTTAACTTTGTTAATAAACCTAAGAAAACACCAAAAAATTTTCGCAGCTGCTAAAGCGTGTGGTTACTCGCGCTGCGCCATCTACGCAATGCCTTTGTTCAGTTCATTGTAATTTTCTGTATTTCTTTCGGTCTTTCATCATTGGTTTATGGGCTTTATTGTATTTGGGGTTAAATTGATTGCACTTGAGTTTAATATTTCATATTATACCAATGATACCATCACGTTAGCAATCATGGATGCAACAAGTAATAGTATATTCCCGGATATACATGCAGCTTAGTCATATATTTAATGATATTTAAAATTTCGTTGGTTTGAAAAATGCATTTCGTTAGTTAAAGCAACCTCAAGGTATATAATCTATTTTAGATATCATCTGTCAGTGGTTTCAATGAAAAAAAAAATGTCCTGCAAGTTGTTGGATTTTATTTCATCTTTTACTCGTCAAGATCCATTAGGCCTGTAGATTATTAGAAACAAAGCGGTTTACGATTAAGTTTGCGTGGAGGCACGTGTATCTAATGGCGGTTATATTACTCAATTTAGCCGTTATTTTATACAACTTTTGTCACATTTCGACGTGTTTTTCTACCTTCTCCATAAAAAACAATATCGAAATAGACCTGGAAACTTATGATTTTGTCATGAGGATTGCTGGTTGAATTTAGTGGAACAATTGTTAAATTTTTATTTTAATCTTTAGGCTAGTCCCGCCGACAGTTTGAAATTTTAAATCCTGTATTAGAATTATAAACATGACATAGTTCATTCATTCATTCAATATAATTATCATTGTAAATTGCACTAATCTTATGTAATTTTTTGATAGCAAAGTTGTTTTTATTTTTTAATGTTTCATAATCGTATTCTGTTTCTTACTATTCCCACTATGTTATTTCATTTCTAAATTCTTGCACTGATATTATGACATTTTTAAGTAATGAGGGAAATTATCTTTTTTTTTTCTTTTATAATTTTTCCTATTCGTATTCTTTTTCTTGCAATGATAATGATATTTTATGATATTTTATTTTTAAGATTACCAAAACTCATTTTATGTAATTCTGTGATATATTTTTTGACAAATTTTATTTATACTGCTGATCTTGGAACGTATGCACCGAAATAGGCATAAACACCATACATTTCAGTTCATTAAGTACACACGTTAATCTAGCAGAGTATTGTTTACCAGCATTATATTGTGCGTAATAAAAATACTTCTCATTAAGAAAACAAACTGGGAAAGGACACTATAATACCGCACCTTCTCTATTATTCTCAGCCTTGGCCGCACTATACATCGGGAAAATAATAGAGCTGTCAGGAATGTTCTAGGTAGATGATGATTCATAGGGTAGCCCAAAAATATGCACATGGTCACGAGCCGTGAAAATATTGATGTTGATACGAAGAAAAACGAAAGTAAAAACACGTTTTGAAAGGGTTATATGGCTAAAAGAATCTTTATTTTTTATAATATTTTGGCATTTAGGAAAGTTGGTCAGAATTATTTTTGTTAGAAACAGGAAATTAAATATGGCGTTACAAATATTTTTAATTACTTTCCTTAATATCTATAATCTCTTAAAATACATTTAGCAATTCCAATTAGATATTAGAACCAATATGAATTGCGGCAATGCCTGATCATAATATTGTGTTATTAAAAAGTAAGGAGGAAACTCATTTAATTTAGTCGTATTCTCGAATAGCTCTAATATATTCATTTTTGCAATAATAATACGGGTGCACCATATATTAAGCAGAAGGACATTTCACTTTGATGGAATTTTAAGTGCAAGCCAATCCGCATTACGGTCGTATAAAATTATAAATGGGTTGATTTCCGCATTCGGAATCAAAGACTCTGGCCCAGCTCTAATGGAAAATTTAAATTAACACTCAAATCATAAAGGCACCATGTTTTAGTATTCAACCAGAACTTTATTACAGTACGTAAAGCTGAATGATGTGAGGTTAAATTTATCGGTTTTTATGCCTTTGTGCATTTTTTATGTTTTTACGTTTTTCAGGGATTTTGTTCTAAAATTGTACAGTAATTGAATTACAAATATAAATACAAAACAAACGTATGCAATTTTAATCAGGACCATCTCGTGCAGAGAGTGGCAAATGATGCAAAGCCGTAATTGCCTCTTTGAAAAGAAGCTTATAACTTTATTGTTATGTTAAAAAGTGATTTGATTGAAGCTTTTGAAATGAACCTCTATCTAAGATCTGATCAAGCCAACGAAACGTCAGGATTCAAAATTTTGGCTATAAGAACATACAGTTATAAAACAACATTAATGATTTCCAATGCTCCATTCATTTCATCCTTTAATATACAAATTCAATTGCATCATAAGTTTTTACTCACGACTTCAAATTGATGCGACAAGCTCACTTCGTCTTCGGTCGAGTCATCATGCGTTTTGTAGCGGCTCCTACAAACCGCCTGCTGCCATTTTGAGGTAAACACGTGACTACCGTTCAATGACCGTTGTTTCTTCCCCCAAGGCAGACTCGGGTGTCCTAGCCAAAAGAAATCCCCATTCACGTTGGTATCCAGGCCGGGGGGAACCATGGGATCATTTCTGTCTGTGTTTGCAGAAAATAAGCTCACAGCTACCACTTCACGTGCTCGACACCTTGAATGGTCAATAACATAGTGCCACCGATCCAACATTCCTTTTAGCTTGTTATATGGCCTATTATATACTGCAGAAGTAGGGTGAAATGGAACAGCGGACTATGGCTGAAGTCAGATGCCCTTAGTTGGACGGTCCGAAGCATCTCAAACCAAGTTTCTGGGTGAATGCTATCCCGGGAAGCCAACACGTAAAGCAACAGCAGCTAACCTAGTTTTTAGAGCGAATATTTTAAATATTGAATAATATGTTTTGAACAAAACAAAGATAAATAGCTGAAAGACTCAGAAGAAAGTTTAAAAAAATTTTGAGTAGTACACAAAATTAAATGTATTAATTATTGCGAAGAGAATATAGGGAAAATACCTACTGTACTAAAGGAGAGAATAACTAGACACAAAAGTGACTGCAGATTGAATAAAAAAAAAGTTGTGTGTGAAAACAATTTGCACTGAAAAGAAATATTACAACTTCACAGACGACAGCACTCCTATACCCTCATTCATGTCGCGGACTCCAATGACTGCTGCTCGTTCCCAACGCTAGCGAGAAAATCAGATTGCTGCCATCAATGAAGATATGAACGCCATCGTAGAATGAGGTGAGGCAAACAATGTACAGTTTAAGGTAGGAAAGACTCAAGCAGCTATATTCTCAAAAAAGCAAACACCGCAGTATCTGATTTATCAGTGACAGGACAAACACTGGCTCAGGCCGCATCCATAAGCTTGCTGGGTATCACCGTAGAAAACAACATGTCTTGGTGTAATCACGTCACCAAAATCGACAGCAGCACAAATGCTAGGAGCCCTCTATAGAGCAAAAAGGTTGTACACACCTCATCAGCTCTTACTGCTCTATAAGGTCCAGATAAGACCATCTCTGGAACACCGGGAACACCGTTCCCATGTGTGGAGCTCGGCAGATATTAGATTCCATACAGAGGAGAGCAGTGCGTCTTGTGGATGACCCAGAGTTGAGTAAAAACTTTGGTAGCCTTGAATATCGACGAGAGAGGCGACCCCACCTCTTTACTATCGATACTGCTACACAAGGTGTTCGAACGAGCTGGCAGTTATGATTCCGCCCAAAGTTGTGCCAAACAGAAACACCTGTCAGACACAAGCTGCTCATCAACATACGGTTCAGTTGCAAACGCCGAGGATGTCGCTGTTCCGGGACTTTTTGTCTGGAGAACTGCCTCGCTCTGGAATGGGCTTCCGAGTACCGCCTTTTCCGAAAACTACAACTTAGCAAAGCTTAATTTACCTTTATTTATGACTACATAATCTAAATATGTTTAAACAGAGCCGTTTAAATAATTAATTACCACTCCTGAGTCATTAAACTTTCAAATTTATAACCAGAAGTTTAATTACGTAAAGTTATTGCATATGTCTTGAAGTGTTAGTACTTCTTTCATGGGTACATACACGGATACTTAATGTATTTAAATTTAAGCAAATTATTTGAAGTTTGAGTTAATAAGCCCTGCAACTATTTATAAAACAATATAATGGATATAATAGTGAGCATAAAAAGGCAAGTCAATGAACTTCGAATAAAGTATAGACTAAATTTAAGACGAGTTGAGGCCAGTTGAAAGTCATGCTCTTAATATACTCAATTATTTTAATATCAACAAAGACCAAAAGGTACATCGATTGGAAAATTAGGGCAACGCATCGTTGATTAAGTTCGAAGAACAAGCAGTTAAAATTATGTGGAAATAAACATGCACTGGGAATTAGTCTAGAAGTTTTAGATCAATAACGTCATATAATGTCTGTCGTTGACGCTAAATTTTGTCGAAACAATTCTAGTCTAAATGCATCGTATTTGAGTATTTTTATTCTGCATAGATCGAAGTCCAGTACACCACATATTTACAGTTACTAAAAGCCCAAAATAAAGAGCCTAGACGTAGAATAATGGCTTGGAAAACACCGACACAATAAATATTGTATGAGCGATTCTCTATACCTTTATTCCCTTTTGGTCGCAGTGTTTTTTCAAGTCCTCGGTTTTTCGTCGGTAATCCGTCCTTCCCCTGCGAGCGTCCACTAAAGGGATCAACGCCGTCTTTTAATGCTTGTTTTCCATCTTCCATGGAAATCCCAAGATCTATGATTGTGTGTTTACTTTTGTGCCTATACGTCCGATTTTGGCCCAAGACAACATGTACCTCTCCTGTATTTACCTTTTTCGACGGTGCCTCGTTATTCTTTTCTTTCTTTGCTTGGCAGTCCCAAGAAGGGAACGAAACTTAACTGTTCGAAGCACGGCTATTTTACCGAACTTAAAGATGTAGAAAATTGAGATTGCTGTCTGTTTGATATTATATATATATATATATATATATATAGACAGCAATCTCAATTTTCTACATCTTTAATCCCTTTTTGGATATATCAAGCTTTTGGGATATATTCCACCTCTTCATTAGGACTTCCAAGTGGGGTCACATACGAAATACGGGAAGATCCATCCTCCAACTGCTTAAATAATTAAAAATTTGTTTTCTTTTACGTTTTCTTTATTCCAGTTAGCAAGTATTTCAACTAACCTACCACGGGCTCTCTGGAACATTGAAAACACAAAGTGAAAACTCTCAATTTTTAGGTTGTGATGATGCTGAATACAAATTCTTGACTTTATGTTTGCATCATAAAACATAAACGAATCGGCTGGATCAATTTTCTTGACGTGAGTAAATACGGATTATTACGGCCTTTAATCATAAAGGCTCGAAATTCTATGCACAGAATTTGGTTACAGATCCGAGACCATTGTCAACTCCATTTTACCTTAATTTTTAAATACGTTCGGTATATTATGAGCATCGCATTATACCTACAGGGAAACACACACCATCATACACTTTACTTCTCCAAATAAGCTTTTACCAAAAAGGACCAAAAATTTAATAGCCATTTAACTTCCTTTGTGTAATGCAATTTTTTCGGTAATTACAAAGAAAAAACCTGTTTTTCTTTTTCGTTCAGTTGACTAACTTGATCCAATTTTACTTCTACCCAAACAAGAAAGCCACGCGTCGTATGGGAGCATATGTTTCTGACATGGACACAATTAGTTTATCGGAAAAACATGGAAAAATGGGAAAATAACGTCGCTGGGAATGATGAATGCCCCTAAGGTTCGAGAGGGACTAAATATCTATCTATAAAACGCATTTTCTAGAGTAAATTTAAATCGAACAGCTGGTCTGGCTTTTCATTTTAATTTTTCAAATCTTGTGGGAAAAGTAGCTTTTGCTATCGAACGTTCAAATGTCAATTTTAGAAAGTGGCTCTTGGCCATAACAGTACATCTAGTTTTGCATTGTTCTTTCAGTTAGATATTTGATTAGAGGTGGCAGAAGAAGGTATTAAATTCGCATTTTTCTGAAAAATGCAAATACATTTTTGCCCTAAAACATTATACCAAAGTAGAGTTAATTAACTTTCGAGTTCGGATGCAAAAGAAAGTTTACGAAAAACTACTGTCCGAATGACAATGTGAGAAATTTACAAAACTTACACAAGTGGTCCTGGTCTATTTGTGTAACGTCCATCTTAATCAATTCTACATACATTATTTCTCCTTCTAAGGGAATATCAAAATCCTTATTACTTTTTTGGGGATTACAAGTACTTTTTAATTGTTTTCCTCAACTTCTCTGCTCCAAGCTTTTGGAACAGCTTGGGCAACTTTCTATGAAGTTTTGTTTTCATTCTAGACTGATTTTAGGGAAAGCTCAGCTTCATTGACTATTTTGGTTTCTACCGGGGGTGATGGTGGGTAATTTTTTAGTGACTAGAACATTGGTACAGTTCCTACGTACAAAGAGAGGATATAATATAGATGTATTGTTTCCTTTTCCATAGAATGCAAATCGATAAGTTTTAAGTTTATATTCTTATTACACGTACTTTTCTCATGTGAGAGCTGTTCCAATGATGGCTTTGCTACTAGGCAAACGCCAGCCCGCCCCTCTTTCCTGGCTTAGCCAGAGCTGGGGCGACCCTCCCAGATAGGTTACACCCTTGTCGGACGGAAGTATTATTTGGTGGACCTGGTCTGATTCTAAATCATGTCACAGCCGCCGACATTTACACAACAAGCAAGCTATGAAAGGCACAGATAGAAGTGGTCTCACGGGAACACCCGGTGCCTCCAGGCCTGGATTCCGGCTAGGACTTCCCATCCTTCCTCGGGAAGACCAAACGGATCCTACACACTTACCACGAGCCTCCCAATATGGTGATAAAATAGCCGAAACCGGACACGTGTTGACTCGACCGACAACGCAGCGGAAGTCTCAGATATGATTAATCCAAATACATTGGAATACTAGTATCAGGCTTTGTTTATTGTAATATTAATATGACAATTGTCAAAGCCATGTAAACTAAATGAAATAACGAATCCCTATTCCTGTGCAGAATATGTTGATATGCATTTGATTTGTGGACAAGCATAATTTAAATCTTTGGAAGCAGGAATAATTTAGGCCGAGAGATTTCCAAGTCGAAATTTACTGGATCGAAAAACATTTTGCAGGGGTGATCGTAGCTTAAGGGAAAGAGGTAATTAATAAGTTAAAACAGAAATGTGGACAAACCGATTTTAGGAAATATGTCATGGTGGCGAAGGGCCTCAAAGGCTAGGAAGAAATCTCTAATTAGAAGTACAAATTTTGTATGAGAATGCTGACAATCCTTCTAGCAGCGTATGGAAACACGCAGTTCAAGCAATAATAGCAAAATGGACGGTCCATAAAACATCAAAGAATAATTGTTTTCATCCTTTCTATATTCAAAACATAAGCGTAATGTTTCCAGACGACTCGACTGTCAGGCAATGCTTATTTGCTCAAGCTGCTTTATACAACAATTTAGAGAGAATCTTCATTTTATTAGAAATATTTTATTTATAAAGGAAGCTGTCTTCACAAGGAACAGCATCATTAATTGTCGTAATTTACACATTTGGCATGAAGAAAATCCCCATGCGATAATACAGACCACCGAAAAAGATTTATGATTAACTTATAGGTGGGGATCAATGGAAATTATTTGATTGGAAAAATGATAACACAGGCACTCTATTTACAATTTTTGCAAAAATTTTTTTTCTATTCTTTTAGAAAATGTATTCTTGCAAATTTTTGCTCAGCTAAGATTTATGTGCGATGATGCCCTACCACATTTTAGCAATTTAGTGCATTGCCATTTAACAGATATTTTTTGTCTTAGGTCGGTCGATGCGAACTTGTTGTTTGACCACCAAGATCTCCTGACCTAACCCCGTTAGATCTCTTTTTTGGAGGCATCTCAAAATTTATTTAAAGGCAGTAACCACCAGAGAACAGTTTCTTAAAATGAGAACCCGTCACTGCAATTTTATTGGACATGATCCTAAAATGTTATTTCAAGGATAGCGAGAAAAAATCGACAGAATAAGAAAATGTTTTAAAGTACGAGGCGGCCATTTTGAACATTTACCAAATTATGCGTAACTAAGTCGTGTATTTTCCTGGATTCCGGTGTATCATGAGTTTGACTTATCTTCTTACTGACTGTATACAACAAATAATGTTAGATGTCAATATGGCTGATTTAGTTATGGCCATGTTGATCCACAGTGCATGTTCCATTGCTTGTTATTGTCCACTTACGTTAGTTAATGATACGTGTTAGATTGCAAAATGCTAAAGACACCTGCTGACAGGATATTTTCGTGGATGGCTCAAAATCCCAGGATGGATCAGGACTGTGTAACTTACTCCCGATGCTTGCGAATTGAACTCAAATGGTCTATGGAGATACACGCACATAGTTCAGTCTGCACTTGTTGCTGTATTTATAGCCGTAAAAGAGATTGTTCGCAGGAATACTGAGGATAAGACTATCAAAATTTACACGGGCACTAGACAGCACAACTGACCCTGAAAAGTTATACACTTACAGCCAGGCCAGTACTAGCATACCACAATTCACTGGAGGATGCCTCCCGCAAAAACAGAATTTCTGCGTGCTAGGTTAAAGGATATGCACAATGCGAAGGTAAGAAATTAGTCAATAAATTGGACAGAAAGGCAGCCGGTTCAAACATTATGTGAGCTGGCCCTTCAAACCTACCTATCGCGACGTTGATACATATGATAAAAAAGGATCACCCATGAAGACTTTACGGCAAGATGAGACGAAACAACTATCGACTTGCCAGGGAGCTACCTACCTACCTACCCATTCAGTCTACAGCAAAGGTTTGCCTAGGTATGTCAAGGACATGAGAGATTCTGCCTGGACACTGCCAGTTAAGAAAACACAATGAAATTGTGCGAGACACCTCAATGCAGCGGCTGTGAACAGAAGGAAGAAACAGTAGAGCATCTGCTCTGCGATTGCGATTCTGTTTCGGAACTAAGGGAATCCATTTTGGGAGAACGATTGTTAACCAAGGCTTTTCTCAGAACAACCTCCTCGGGCAACATCGCCGCCTTATTTACAACATTACGCTGGGCCACAGCCTACTTTAAGGGTCGGTGACTGTGGCTGGGCGATGGCCTAGATGGATTGATTGACCTAGGGAGGACGTACAGGGGGTTCCATACGATGATATATCCCACCCAGTTTATGCTTATTTTAAAATTCACAAAAAGTAGATGGGTCTCCTAATTTCGTGCTGATTTTTTCCCACTAATGGGATAAGGGAAAGTATAAATTTGACCTACTGTTGGTAAAAGTTTTTCAATTATTATTGTAAGTTTCCTGGCAGTTTAGAACTAATTAATATAGTACGTAATAGCAAGTATAAACATATGAACAGAATTAAAAGTGATGTAAGTATAGCTTTCCATTTGAAAAATAGAACACTGTTCCATTTATTCTCTTAGTTACCGTGGACTTTTCAGGCAAATATTTATAATAATAGTATTTATCTGAGTAGCTAAGATGATAAATTATAAGCTATGCCAACCATTAGTACATTATTTAACTTGAACTTAATTTCAATATTTCTTTTCCCGATACGACCTAGTTAATAACTTCTATGCTGAAAAATCAACATACAACTTTTTAATTAAGTAAAAATTATCTTCTTTTCCACAAAAATATACACCACTATAATATTGCCTCTGGGGGTAAAAATTCCATTAAAGCAACTTTCAACTTTATATAGTTATTAGTATTAAGAGGATGAAACTTTCCAGCCTGGTAAAAAACTAATGTTTTTTTTTTATTAAGAAAGTATGAACCTAATCATAAAAACCGGAGCTGAAAACGGAAAGAAAATTGTCTATTGTTCTTAATGCGACGTTTGCCATATATTGTCTATATTATATAAACAGGGCATCCCAAAATAAAGTGGAACGGTCAAATATTATTTATTTAAGTAATTAAATAATCTAAAAACAAACATAATACTTTAAAGTTGAGGAACTACATTTCGACTCAAAAGTTGTAAGTATTTTTGACTCGTTAAGTTTTCATAAAAAATGGTCCAATAATTTTATTGCCAAGAATCCCTGTTCATACTTTGAGTTTCTATGGATGCTGCGTATGTACTTTTTCTACTACAAAACCTACAATTATGTCTGTTCGCCTGCCCATTGAAACAAAAAGTCGACTCATCACTAAACATTTGGTTTTCAAAGTTGGGATAATTATTTTATTCATCATGATCTCAGCATTTCCATTTCGACTGCAATCACAAAATTAATGATACTGACAACTTGTTTACTAATACTGTAACTATAAGTGTTACAAAGTAGACTAATAAAATATTTACCAACTAGCCCTTGCAATTAATTGTGCCATTATCAGATGTTTTTAAATTTATACTTCCCTAACACTTAATTTTAGTTATAATTAAGATTACAAAAAAATGGCGGCATAAACAGAAAGGTGTTTGAGAGGAAACCTGCTTCTATTCTGGATTTAAAACAAAACATTACAAACGTTTGCCAAAATATTGATATCACTGTATTTAAAAATGTTTGTAGAGACATTTCAGACCGACTTTTGATATATCAAGAAGTATGTTCATTAATTCACTTTCATTATCTTTTGAACTGAATCTTCTTCTTTAAGTGCCGTGTCTTCTTCGAACGTCGGCAATCATCAGCGCTAACTGTACTTTGTCGACCGCCCTTCCAAGCAGACTTGTCGTAATCTCACCACACCATTGTCACAAATTCTTCAGCCATGATTCTTCGACAACCGGGTCCTATTTTGCCTTCGATTTTTCCTTCTATTATTAATTTGAGAAGTCCGTATTTTTCGTTTCTGAGAATGTGTCCGAAGTAATCCAACTTTCGCTCCGTAAGTGTGACCTTCAAGATCCAATGACATTCTTGCAATTACATCTACATTACGCACTCCGTCCATCCAGGATATATTCAACATCCGTTGATACGTCCACATTACGAAAGCTTCCAGCTTTTTACACATGGCTTCTGTTAGAGTCTATGACTCAATAGACAATACTGAAGACGTAGCAACGTAGTACTGCGAACGGAGAGGAACAGACTTAGGCAACACAACACGGACTTCATTTTTACAAATGATGCTCAGGCTTGTTCTATTCGCACACGAGCCTCCTACATATTATTCCCAGTTCTCGTTAACCTGGCATCGAAGACATTTGTATGATAGATATTGCAACTGCAGAATACCTCGTTCAACTTGGTTCTTATTAATAACCATCCATTTGGTTCTTTTGATGTTTAAATTTAAGCCAAATTCTGCACTAGTAGTTGCCACCTTGTCAAATAGAATCTGAAGACCCCCAGCGAGTTCTCGATTATAACGGTGTCATCAGGGTACCTAAGATTGTTTATGTTTACGACATTAATGAAAATTCCTCCAGGGCAGCTTTCCAAGGCATATTTGAATATTCTGTTTGAGTAATTGTTAAAAAGTAATAGTGAAAGGATGCAACCCTGTCGGACACCTCTTTTGATTCGAACTCCCTCTGATATTTGTTGATCTACCTTAATTTGTGCAGTTTGGTACCAGTAGAGATTTGCGCTTATTTTGAGGTCTCTATCATAAGGATTTTCATAAGCCTTTCATGTCGCACCCTGTCAAAAGTCTTCTCGTAGTCTATGAAACAGGCATAAACAGGAACAGAGACATCCTTGCACCTCTGAACCAACACCTGGATACCAAACAGGACCTCTCTCGTGCCAAACCCGTTACTAAAACCGAACCGAGATTCGACCATAAAGGACTCACATTAGGTATATATTCTCTTATGGATGGTCTGATTAGGGAAATCTTAAAAAGTGACTCATCAAGCTGACCAGCCGTTAATCGCCATATCTTTTTGCCGAGCTCTTTTTTGGAAGTGTTACAAAAATGTTGTTTAAAGCCAATCGGAAGGAATGACGTCCGATCGGTAGACCATATTGAAAAGCTTCACTATCATGTTCAGTGACTCCTCATTCTTTAAAATTTTAATGACTTTTGACTACATTCCATCTGGACCTGCAGTTTTTCCATTTTTTGATAACGAGACTACCATGCTGGACTTCTTCCTTAGTTATATTAAGCCCTTCGCATGAATATTGTTCGGGAGTGTCACATCTTTCATCTTGAAAAAGGTTTTTGATATAGCTACACCACTGTCCTACTTTGTGGTAACGTCAAGAGTTATTGTATCTACACTGTCCAAGAGAATGCCAGTTTGTCAAGGTTTGTATACACCAGCAGCTTCCTTAATTTTCTTTGGCATATAAAAGTGTCGTATTTAGCCTCCAGAACTTCGATTTCGCGACATTACTCGTTAAGCCAATTTTCTTTGGAGATTCCAATTTTGTTCTGTATGACCTTTTTTCAAGCGCTTTCCTTTCATTAAATAAAGAATTTGATCAGTCATCCGAACCTTCTTTTTTATCCTAGTATTGTTTGAAGATAATTTCAAGCTTGCATTTGTGAAAGCTTTCTTGATGTTAGTCCAAACAGTCTCCGCAACGCTTACTGTGCTTAGTCCACAATTTAGCTCGTTTCTGACTTTAGCTAGCGTTTCCGGGTTGCTCACTCATGTCAGATCTGATTTAGGGCAGTTTCCTTTCACTTGTACACTTTTTAGAGTTAACTGAATATTTTTTGGTACAAGCGAATTGTGGTCAGAATTTATGTCTGCGCCAGAGTAAGTTTTTACCGATTTAATGCAAATGTTTTTCTGTTATAAATAACATTAAAAATTACACCATTTTGTATTGAGCGGAGATACTGACTTAATATTCTAGGTTTATAAAATATTCGCTTAGCTATTATTATATTTTATAATTAACAATATTGCAAATAACAAAATTAAGAAATCAAATTAAATAAAGATCTCCGTCTTGGGCTCCGTGCTTCTGAAGGCGCGATTTTCTGCTGATATCCCCCATTAGGTTTCGGACGGTTTCAACTTCTATCTCTCTAATTTTTCTGTCTATCGTACGCCTTAACTGCTCTTCATTTTCAGTTTTCCATCCTCAATTGCTAGCCAAAAGTGCCCAAAAATCTTCCATTGGATGAGCCTGGGGTAGATTACGGAGGTTGTTTCTCGGTAGAAATGGTATGTTTTGAGCGATTAGCTATTTTTGAGTCTCTCCTGCGTAATGATGATGCTAAGTCTGGACAAAATATTATGTTATCTTCAGCATGATTCTCGTGTATAAAATTAGTCAAAAAGAAGTCACGTTCCAAGCTAAAATTTTGTCTGCTATATTTGTCTTTTCTTCATATTTTAGATTGTCTGGAGAGTCCTTTGTTTTCGGGATAAAACCTATTTCCTCTCTCTAATTTTTCTATCGATCCTACGCCTTAGATTGCGGAGGTTGATTCTCGGTGGTGTTCTAATGGTATTTTTTGAGCGATTAGGCATTTTTGAGTTTCTCCTGCGTAATGGCAGTCTGGCCAAAGTATTATGTTATCTTCAGCATGATTCTCATGTATAAAATTAGTCAAGAACAAATCACACATCAATTTTGTCTTCTTCATATTCTACATTGTCTGGGCAGTCTTCTATGTTTTCGGCATAAAAACTATAGTTTCTCTTAATCACCGTGTACGATTTAGGCTTTATTCTTCCAAACGCATAAGAATAGTAGGACTGATTCTCCTACTATCAGCTTGCAAACCAAGCAATTATTATTTACATGAACTGTAGTATCTAGGATGCTGGCTGGATATTTTGAAAAGAAAATGACTGTCTAACACCTTATAAACTATACCCTTTATTTATAAAAAAGGAAACCACAAAGAAAACTAATCACAACTTATCTACGAAATTTCATATACACTCTCATTCACACTTTATAGTAAAATATAAAATGAATACATCAAATCAAACATTAAACCTTCATTAGAACTAAGTCAATAAAAATAAGCATAATTCCTATATTTCTTAATATTAAAACCAAAAGTTTAATCAAACAAGGAGCAAAAATAGTTACGTCTTACTCAATGTTTATGTTACTTTTCACTTCTCCCCCGTATCCCGTATCACACTAAGTTTGTGATAAATCGCACACAGTTACATTTTACAAGTACTTAGCATAGGCCACACTTGTTTTCGACACTATTTAATAAGTCTGTCTTTAACTTTTGGAACTTATTTAGTTACAACATACAGTTTCTCTACATCGGAGTTATTTTTATTATATTTATTCCCTAGAAGCTGTGTCCCGAAAACTGGATCCAATTTTCTCATGGACCCTCTAATTCTACTTTTAGCTCTCCTGACCAATCTTCTCATTTTTTCATAAATTTGATACCTAGTTCACATTTAACTATTGTACGATAAATAGTGTAACGTTGTAAATGTAAATTAATTACAGTATTGTGATTTTCTCCTTTTACTCGTCGATTTGTGTTATCGATACTCTCGCTGCCTTACTTCTCGCAACCTTACTTCCGGAGTACCAACCTGCTCGACAGGTATATCCGATTGGAGCGCCACTTATATATTCTTTTTTGAGAAAATTGGTAGCCCTTTTCGCCTGAAGACTCCAGGCGGGCAGGCCGTTTACCGTATCGGAATTTATCATTACTATTTTTGACCCTCAGGTCTAACTACTGTCTGATGGTGTCGTTGCAGTATTAAGCAAACTAAGTAGAATGTATGTTTTCTAAAATTATCGGCCATATCGTCTATACACGTTGTTTGATGAACCCTTTTTTTAAAGGTATGTTCGACACGAGTGTTTCTATTTTCGATAGCTAAAGTTATTTATGATCCTTCTATGGGACGGAATTCCTTCTGTGAGGTAGAATTTCACGCTGATATAGCTAATCCCTCCGTCAGTTAGCCGTACCGAAGCCTTTATTTTTGTCAGAATGACGCAGCCACATAATGGTGACTGTCCAGACATTCTAAAATATGAAAAAAAGACAAAATTCGCAGACAAAATTTTAGCTTGGAACGTGATTTCTTTTTGACTAATTTTATACACGAGAATCATGCTGAAGATAACATAATATTTAGCCCAGACTTAGTAACATCATGCCATTACGCAGGAGAGACTCAAAAATAGCTAATCGCTCAAAACATACCATTTGTACCAAGAAACAACCTCCGTAATCCTGGAATCTTCTTGGCACTTTTGGCTAGAACGAGTTGCTGAGCAGCCACATGGTACTACGCAGGAAGCGTCAATGTCTACAACTTGACCAGAACCAAGTAAAATATACAGTGTGTCCAAAAAAGTATGCAACATATGGGAAACTTTTTTATTATTGGTTTCTCAGAAAATTTTGTTCTTGATAAAAGTTGGTGCTTGCCCTAAAACAGTAAATGAGTATTTCAAATTTTCCGTACTGCTATTAGTACGGGCGCAAATGTCATTTTTCCGAAATCGCGTCAGGAGTAAAGTACCTCAATTTATAAAGATACAGCAAAATCTTACAAGGAAAAGTTCTTCCAAATTAAAAAAGTAATCTAAATATGAAATTTGAGTTAAGTACATCAACTTTTAATTTTTCTTTTTTTTTCTCTCGATTTTTTCGTAAACGTTACGCCACTGGAGAATGTTTTGTTCTTTTGTTATTAGTATACTTGCCAAGTAACTTAAAAATTTATTTAAGATAGAAATTAGTTACAGAGTTGCATAATGTTGCAGTTTTTCCGGAGATAATAACCAGTTTAGGTATCAGTGTGTTGCAAACACATTTAAACACTTTTGATTTAAAAATGTTTCCACTCAAAATCATGAATAGACCCCAACTGTTTTCATTTCATGTAAAGCAACTAATAATTTATTTATCTTTTGCACGCGAGGAGTAAAATATGCCCAAGTATCCTAAAAAGCCATATAAAATATTTGGTCTTGAAGAGTAGGCCATGCATTTGGAATAAAAACAAATAAATAGCAATAATTTTACTTCGCGCTGACATATGAAAGTAATTATTATTGAGTCTGTCATTCCAATTGTATTTTGTAATAATTATTGTGGACAATTATTTTGGACCAAAATTGTTTAAAGATGTTTGCAACCCACTGATACCTAAACTGGCTTTTATCTCTGTAAAAACTGAAACATTATGCAACTATGTAACTAATGTCTACTTTAAATAAATTTTGAAGTTGGTTGGCAAGTATACTAATAACAAAAGAAATTCACCGAGGGCGTAACGTTTGAGAAAAAAAATCGAGAAAAAAACGGGAAATTAAAAATTGATGAACTTAAGTCAAATTTCGTATTTAGATTACTTTTTTAATTTGGAAGAACTTTTCCTTATAAGATTTTGCTGTATCTTTATAAATTAAGGTACTTTACTCTTGACGCGATTTCGGAAAAATGACATTTGCGTCCGCACTAAAAGCAGGACGTAAAATTTGAAATACTCGTTTACTGTTTTAGGGCAAGCACCAACTTTTATGAAGAATAAAATTTTCTGAGAATCCAATAATAAAGAAGTTTCCCATATGTTGCGTACTTTTTTGGACACACTGTATTTTAATTTATTTAAGGGCCAATATTTCCGATTATTTCTTAACGTTATAGTGTAAGTGCCCAGCGACATAAAGTTGCATTTATGAATACTGTC
>MU182006.1:720652-731803 GCA_016904865.1 Pissodes strobi | reverse complement strand
ATATGTATATACAAGCTAGCTACAACTCCATGAGTCAAAGGGATATATAACGGTAAGAAATATACGGTAATTAGGTAGGTAATTAAATAAATTAAAATTGGTTTTGCTTGATTCTGGTCGAGTTGTAGACACCGGCGCTTCATGCGCAGCATGTCTCCATTATGTGGTTGCGTCACATTGACAAAAAGGGCCTCGGTACAGCTAACTGGCTAGCTAGGTTAGTTTGGGTTAGTTTGGGTTAGGAAGGAATTCTACCCCATAGAAGGAATTCTGTCCCACAGAAGGATCCTAGGTAAATGATAAATAACTTTAGCCATTTTAAATAGAAACACTGGTGTGGAATATACCTTTAAAAAAAAGGGATCACACTGGTTCAGCACCAACATTTAGAGACGATATGGCCGATAATTTTAGAAAATATACATTCTACTAAATTTGCCAAATACTGCAACGACACAATCAGGCTGTAATTAGACTGAGGGTCAAAAATAGCAATCATAATTCCGATTCGGAAAACGGCCGGCTCGCCTTGAGTGCTCAGGCGAGAAGGGCAACAAATTTACCTCAAAAAAATAATATAAAGCACCTCTGTCAAGTGACGCTCCAAACGGATGTTCCAGTCGAGCAGGTTGATACGCATGCCGGAATTAAGGTGGCGATAAGTAAGGGAGCGCGAGTATCGATAGCACAAATTGACCAGTAAAAGGAGAAAATCGCAGTACTGCATTTAATAACATTTACAACGTTACAAGCTGCAGCCTTTCCGAAGTAATGTTCGTACTTTTCAGGTCTTCGAGAATTCTTGCCTTGATATATTTCGCAGTTTAACAAATCCAGGTAAATTGTATTCAGAGACCACATTTTGTACCCAAAACGTATCGGCTTGCCCTTCAAAAAATTAGTTCCGACCATAGTACTTGCTCATACTGTCGTCATAGCTTATTTGTTGGAAATGTTCATGGAATTTGGATTTTAGTTTTTCCATGAATGGTTTCAGTTTCCACCTTTTGTCATATTCCTCAGGTTAACTATGATCTGCGCAGTGGATAAATCTCATAATTTGGAAAAGCCTGCTTCTCTCTTCTTACCGCTTCACATCTCGCTGAGTGTCCCTTGGCGAAACTGCCTACCTACTTATTATTAGTACTGGCAAGAAGAACTTAATTTCATTTTCTGTCATCACAGGATCCGCAAAGTTTCTAAAACGAGCATAATGTGAGGTGTTTGATGAAAAAGAAACAAGATCAAAATCGAAAAATTTATATTGCGAATAGCAACAGCAGGAAATTCTTTAATAGTATTTCCATTCAAATCTCCTGTGCTCCACTCATATGTCTTATTTGCATTTTGTTTTTCTAACTGACAGTGACGGTACAATATCAGGTTTAGTAATGCGAAGATTATTTGTTAGTTTTAGCTCAGCTTGGGCTCGAAATTATGTGACCATTTTTATCCCCTTAATCTTCATCAGTTAAGACGTTTGAATCAGGGGGTCAATAAAAATGGCATCCACATCACCTTCGTTCGTTATTTCCAGTACCTCTTGCAAAGTAAACCCTCTCCTAAAAGGATCAGAAAAATTTTACTTATCATCAACTAACCCTAAGACAAAACCATATTTTTACTCACTCTACAAAAACGAGAACAAAATATGCATGTCAACTGAAAAGCAGTAAGCAAGTGGTTGGTGATATGATTATGCCAAGACATGTTGTTTTCTACCTTGATGCCCAGTATGTTTATGGATGAGGCCAAAGTCAGTGTTTGTCCTGTCATTGATAAGTCAGGTCCCGCGGTGTTTTCCTTTTTTTTCGAGAAGGCAGCTGTTTGAGTCTTTCCTGCGTTAAACTGGACATCGATTTCCTCACCCCATTCCAGGATGTCGTTTATATCCTCATTGATGGTAGCGATCTGATTTTTTCGCTCGCGTTTGCGATATAAGAGAGCTGCCTTCTGCAAGGTTGTAAATAGAACGGTTTGTCCTCTCTAAGAGATCGTAGGATCTCAGTGTGGGAGATAATATACACTCTTGAGGAACTCCGGCATTGATTTTAAATTCCAAGAGATGTCCATCAATACCAACTTGGATGCTTCGATCCATTAAGAAATTGGAAAGCCATAGAAACAGTGCTGGTGGTAGTACGTATGTTGTCAATTTGCTTAACAATCCGTCATGCTACGCCCTATCAAATGCTTTGGATATGTCGAGAGCCACTGCACGAGATTCGTCGTAGCTCTCGATTGCTTTGGTCCACAGATAAGTCACATAAGTCCAGAGATCTGTCTACGCTTTTGAGTATTCGTTTCACTTGGCGTTGGCGAAACACCAGACCCGGCATTGAGGAATTCACTCTCGGGATAATTGAAAGCGTCTTTCCTTGAAGATTCAGTGTAGAATTAGATTGAAATGTTTCGGCAAGAATGACCGAATTTTCTTTGGCCGTTTTCGCTATTGAGCCATCATTTTTGGTTGGAAGATTGACGTCTTGGGAACTCCTGATTGACGATTTTGACAACTGACCAAAAGGGTCTTCATCCGTTAGGACAGTTGAGAAGGTTGTTCTTGATCTGCTCTCGTCAATCGTCCGCTTACATTGGTTTCTACTCGTCATAAGTAGAAATCAGACCTTATGTTATTAGAGTTTGCTTTTAGTTTAGTCTTGGTATAATGATTGGAGATAGATGCTAGCTGAAACGTTGTAATTAAAACTAAAATCAAGACAACGCAAAGTACGAATTTAGTGAAAATCTGACATCATAGCCTAATGGAAAAATTATGATGTTATTTTTATTGTAAGAAGTTACTATTTTACAATAATTATTAAATCATGGCCCAGCCTAATTTTAACTATATTTGTATGGTGATTTTGATATATACTAACGGTATAAAGCGGTCTGACAATGGCGTTTCCGCAAATTTACTTAGGTTCGTTAAGTAATTATATCAAAACTAAGCTCTGCGCATATATTTACATAAAAGGATAAACCCTAAGTAAAGAAGTTTAAAATAATTTAAATGAGTTTAATTGTAAATGATAGCAAAGGCGAACAGTTGTTTTAAATAGCACGCTCTACGCTCCATTTCAGGCTAAGTATTAATTGCATAAGGGGAAGTCAAATCTGAAAGTAAATACACATAAATTAGGTCCATTTACTATACTTGCTTATGGTTTATCTTGTACGAGATCACAACTGAATTTTATAAGCATAAATTTAGCTGAGCAGAGCAACGTATTACGGTAGTAATTCACTGAAAATCGTATCACAAGCGGTGAATATTCTATAAATTGACATTTTTGGTCCAATAATGTTTTAGTTAAGTGGTTTGCTAATAATGATAATGTTTAAAACCACAATTAGAGGAGACTCGAGCAAGCAGGGTATACTGGGCAAGAAGAGTCACCTAAATATTTCTGGATAGGAATGCGATAAAGTAGCGCAATAATGCTACTCCGTAAGTGTCAGTAGGTGTCTTCTGACGGCCAAGTTTACCGAAACGATTTTAACTGAGTAAAAAGTGTTATAGAAGTCGGCCATAACAAACAATTGCACATATATTTACAAACAACGTGTTTTAAGGTCAGACCTTAACACAGTTTTGTCACAGTTGCATGTTAATCCGCAGGGACTTAGATATTATATCTGTTGTTGTTAGGTTGGACAAAAGGAATCGTTTTACCC
The DNA here is from genome assembly GCA_016904865.1 of Pissodes strobi. Classification (NCBI taxonomy): domain Eukaryota; kingdom Metazoa; phylum Arthropoda; class Insecta; order Coleoptera; family Curculionidae; genus Pissodes; species Pissodes strobi. The sequence continues at coordinate 728,122 of MU182006.1, read as the reverse complement.
GGCATGCCGGATATTGTTTTCTTTACCTTGGTATACTTTTAGTTTTGATTGTTTTGCCTCTATATGGTGTACAGATGCAAAATGAAATCGGATACAGCCACCAGTTGGAGGGAGGAAGATATGGCAAGGGTTGTTGATTCTGTGAAAGGCGGAATATCAGCTTGGCTTCCATTTGCACAATTTCGAATACCAATCAACATTGCAGAAACATCCTACACATAATAAAATAAAGGCAACATTGAGTTTTGTCTATGACACCAAAAGTGAAATTGTTGAATATATAAAACAGTTCGACAGCCGTTTCTATGGGCACAAATAGAATCCTAGAAACCATAGAGTTCCCGAGGAAACCCTAAATTGACGCCCCGGCGCGGCGGCGGTCAGAACCCACGAACGTATCCAGAGTTCGGGGTGTAGGGTGCAGTAGACCTCAGGTCGAGTTGTTCTTTGAAAATTTAAAAGCTACATTGGTAAATATAAACTTACGGTAAGTGACATCTACAAGGTAGACACAACAGGTTTTCAGTTAGGCCTTTACCGAAAAGCAACCAAAAATTATTTCAGTGGGACACTTTTCGAAAATGATTTCCATTTTTTGTACAAAATGTAAGATCATCAGATGCCAACAAGTGTTTAAAGTGTTATGAGTACTCGCGTCTATACACAGGAATATCACTTTGGCTTCCTGGCTTTCGCATACGCAAGTACGGGTACGTTCGTTTATAAGCGTCTAGGAGTTCACGCATGGCCTTCCGCTCGCTTCGCTCGCTCCGGGGCGCGACCAGACAAAACTAACCCAAATTAAAAAAAAAGAAACTACATAGTCTTAGAAAAAATCATTTATTGCCACCGACGGGAATCGCATCCGAGCCGCCCGCGTTATCAGTAGAAGCTCTGACCATTACACCTCCAGACCGCTTCAAAAGAATTCGCTGCGCCGGCGCCGTAAAGACATGGGCAATTCTGATACATTCGGCCACCCGTAGTCTTCGCATGCGGAAGCCAGGAAGCCAAAGTGATGTTCCGGTGTATAGACGCGAATGTTATGAATGATCCTTGCTCCAAATTTGGACCCTGAAACAAGAAGATCTCAGGAATCGCAGGTTTGAAATGTGGCAATACGGATGAATGTATGAGCCACAAGCTGGACCACTAGAACAACAAATGCAGACGTGGTTGCTATAATGAACACCCTCATCCAGATAACAAAAGCAACAAAAATAAAAAGGAAACAACCTATCTCGGATATATAATGAGACACGAAGAATACGAACAACTACAATTAATATTGCAAAGGAAGATCGAAGGAAAACGAAGTATAAGAAAAAATCATGGTTAAGAAACATAAGAGACTGGACAACACAGATGATACATCAAGCTCAACCCAGACATGAATTTGCCATAATGGTGGCCAACGGAAACGGCACCTAGAAGGAGAATAGTGCTCTGGATTATCGTCCTATTAGCAGTACCACTACTTCCAATACATAAATTGCAGTCGCGTAATATCGGTAAATATTTTAAAGATGCTATTAGAGAAAATCTCATCTATCTCAACATGTGTCTTTTTTGACATAAGTGCAATATTTTGTGAGGCCTACTTAAAAGCTGCCCGCCTACAGATGCAATCGGCGGGTTTAAAAAAGCGGCTTAACAAATTGTGACAGAGATTACAGAAGTTCATCAACTTCTGACAGGCAAAATAAAAATTTAGAAGATGACTCGACATTCCAATCGAAATGGTGTAAAGAGAGCCTCAACTTCTAGATTTGTTAGAAATATTCTAGATGATCCTTCAATTTCTGCCATCCAAAATATCGGAGAATCGAGCTCCAACTAAAACGATGAAGAGAAAGCCACTACCTCTAGAATTCCTCAGTGTGTTAGCGATAAGTATTCAATTGCTTCTTCTGAGCACAATGTGAATAGTAATGGCACAACCTTATATCTATTGAAGATGAAAACAAATCATCAACCTCACACCATGGATAAAAAATTCGTAGACGCTGATAACATCAAGGAGAAGATTAAATTTCTAATTTCAGATGACAGAATCAATCCAAGACAGTAAAAAAGAAAGCCTCAGAAGCCTGAGGTTCTTATTTCAACCTCGGCGAAGGAAGAAATTCGTGTCAAATGATATAGTTCAATACTGTAGGAAATCATTAAAAATGCCGAAGAGTTCAAAATAATGAAGTGTACCTTTTGTTTGTTATGTGACGATACTTTTGGTAACTCTGCATCTGGTGGCAAAAGATGCCAACACTGGGCGCACGTATTGCCCACTGATCAGGGATATACAATTACGATTCCAATTAATAAACGAAATGTAAGTAACAAATATATTTATAAAAAAACTTTATTTATTTTAAATAAATTAATAACAGATATGTTATATTTGCGACAACTGTTAACAGCGAGTTACTTCGCCGCTTAGACACGTCTGAGTTTGTTGTTACCACAAATCTTTAGATAATTTAATTTTCATAGATTTTGTTTATGTATATAGTATTTCCTTGTTTTTATTTTTATATTGCTTTTAAATACAGTATTTAAAGAAAAATTTTACTTGTATTTTGCTATTCTTCTTGTCCTAGAATTGACTTGTTTTGCTTTCCTGCTATATTCTTTTTGCGCAGTATAGCAATAGGAGGGAAATACACCGACTAACTATTTTCTAAATAAAAACATTAGAAAACACTTATGGACAAAAGCTTGCTTTATGTCATGAAGTGTTGAAATCACATATAACTAACGTATCTCCAGAAACTATTTAAAGTGACCCTTGTCGCCCGAGTCTCCCCTATACGCATTTTGTGCTTCCTGATGCTCTGTCATATTTTGGGTGGATTTACAGTTGCTGCACTTTGGATTTAAGACTAGCCTGCTGATACTAATGATGTATTTAAAAAAAAGTATTTTATAAATATTCAATATTGGGTATATAAATATTTTAGGTATTTTATTTATTATATTCAATAAAACAATACGTTTGCTAATAATGATAAAAAAAAACACTGTTGTGCACAGTTTGTGCTTTCTGATTATTATTCCGTCATATTTCGGGTGTATGTTATTGTTATTGCATTTGACGAGTTGTGTTAATGCTGCCAGACGGAGTTCATTGGAATTTTGTCTTGTAATCCACTAAGAATGTTGAACGAGTTTCACGGATCTTAAGGTAATGTAGATAGTGCACTTGGATCACCAGAAGAGCATAGTCATCCTCAAATTATGTTCTTCGATGCCCGATTTGCTGAGGGTACCTACTAATTACATTAGCTCCATTTGAGCGGTTGATTCTTGGTTGTCTTAATATTAGCGGTATCCAAGTCAGTTCCCTTGGCAGCTTCTGCTGGCCATTTAAATAAGGTACGGATCAGATTTGTAGTATTTATTTCCAATTTTGCAATATGAATTAACGGTTGAAAACAGATTGCTCTTTGAAAATTTTTGGTGTTCGGCATCAGTCATTTCTACTTAACACAGTTCTTTCCTCCTCCCAGCGTCGTTTTTGGAAAAATTTAACCTTTCCAGTTTCGATACCATCATTCAGAAGCTCGAGACGAAAACATGAAAAAGGACATGTCTCTTCAAGCGAGCCCAACGTACGGATGCTATGTGGAAAAATTGTCTGTGGCTTTTCCAAATCATTGTTGTTCCATAACTTTATTATTCTCTTGTGCGTTCTTCATAAGATATTTATTTTGATTTAGGTTCCAGTTTTCGAAATGCTGCTGTAAAAATTCTCGCTTCTCTTGCTTTTTTGAAGTCAGAGTCATTACATGGTTCAAAACAAATGCTGTAATCAGTGTAGAACATTTTTTAGGACGTTTATTTTCCGTTTTCCAGTTTATGTTTCGTCTTATATTGAAGATCTTCTTCAAGATTTTGTAGAGTTCTTTCATCGGTTTCCGCCGTGTGAACTTATAGTGACTTACGTCCCAAAATATCTCTTAACAATCTGCTTAACAGTCCGTCATGCCACACCCTGCATGACGGATTGCTAAGTAAATTGACAGCTTACGGACTACCACTACGGCCTCTACGGCTTTCCAATTTTTTAAGGGACCGATGCATCCGAGTTGGTATTGATGGACATCTCTCGTAGGAATTTAAAAACAATGCTGTAGCTCCTCAAGGGTGTATATTATCTCTCACACTGTTCCTGCTCTATATATCAATGATATCTTAGACAAGATAAACAATTCTATTTACAGCTTTGCAGGCGACAGCACTCTTATATCCTCATTCATGTCGCGGATTCCAATGACTGCTACTCGTTCCCAACGCGAGCGAAAAAATCAGATTGCTCTTATAAATGAGGATATGAGGGACATCGTGGAAAGAGGTGAGGATAACAATGGTCAGTTTAATGCAAGAAATACTTAAGCAGTTTAGTTCTTATTGGATCTTCCCTTGCATATAATAGAAGGGTATTAAATAATTTCATATACGAAGGTTGTGCTGTGATGCGAAGTTACATTAAGGATGATAGTGCTGTTTTTTTATCTTTGGACAGTTTTATGCAGGATTACGAGAGATCTTGGTATGGTGATGCTTCTTACGGTGGCAAGGTATTGTTATGCAAATTTCTATGTTCGCATTTTCTATGTACTACAAATGTAGGTTCTGTATTGACAAGAGTTGACAAGGCACTAAGAATAATGATCAGATTGAGTTGGGAAACAATACCTTTTTAGGGTAGAACATGTCGATAATATCTCATTTATGTTACTTTATATTCAAAACTGACTGACTATTTTTAGATAGTATTGACAATCCGCATTTTATACTTTTGACAGAGCATTGGCTTGCTGTGCGGGAAATTCTTTGTCTGCCTAATTATTGTGTTTTGTCCAAGTTTTGTAGACGTACTTATCTCCACGGAGGAAGTATGATATTGGTACCAGATGACATGCGCAGTTTATACTCATTTGTTGATTGTGATTGCTTTGAGTACCTCTCGGTTGAGAAGGAATTTGAGTTTTCTGTGGTTCGTTCGACTAAGCTGAATGTTTTTATTGTATGTTTGTATAGATCGCCCCTTTCTGAATTTAACTCGTTTCTTAATAAGTTGGAGTTGCGTCTGTCGGGAATTCCTTTGCGTTCATTTATAGGTTTTGCGGGAGATTTAAACGTTGATTTTGCAAATAAAATGAATTTACATACCCAGTTACTATCAAACCTTCTTGACTCATTGAATTTGTTTATGCATGTATAGGGGTATACTCGAGTTAGCACTACCTCATCAACATTAATAGATTATTTTGTACTAATTTTGTCAGGGAATGTGTTGTAACTTCTGTTGTGAATGCTGGTCTCTCTGACCATGAAGCTATTGTTAGTACTATTAAATTTAAGTTAAGTAAGCGGAATAGTGAACAGAAACGCAAAGGTAGACTTTACACAGGAGGCAATTTTAATAAGTTTTCACGGCTCTGTCTAAATGAAGATTGGGAAAACATATTTGTTTCAAGTGATCCTCTTGAACGATTTAATCACATTCTTTCCAAGCATTTTGAACATACATTTCCACTCAAAATAATTAAAAATGGAAAAAGAAAAAATTGGTTCACTAGGGAGTTAAAAGTTTCATCTCGCAATATGCGTTGCCTTCATTCCCTTAGGAAATATTTCATTCAGTACAGGTGGTTAATTAGTTATTTTAATAGATATCGTTTGATTTATAGGAAAACTATTAGATTTGCAAAACAAACATATTATGATATGCGTATTGCATCATCTAGCAACAAACAAAAAGAATGTTGGACTATTGTTAATGAGCTAAACGGGAGATGTCCAGTGACCACGGATTCGGACTTAAGACCTGATGAATTGAATGACTTTTACTGTTCCATTGCTGCCAAACTAAAAAGTACATGCTCTACGCCGAGAGATCCCCTAGAATACCTCAGAGATTTGAATGTTGCAGAGTATTTTTATTTTCAACCGACTGATGCCACGGAGATCAAAAGAATATGCTGTGAAATAAAAAATAAGAAGACATCAGGATGGGATGCTATTTCTATGAGGGTGCTTTTGAGGCTTCCCGATTCTGGATTTCGGGCACTTGCTGGAGTGGTAAACTGGTCTTTTTCAACGGGAAGATTCCCGTCTAGTTTAAAATTGGCTAAAGTGATTCCACTCTTTAAGGGTGGAGATGCCAAAGCGCCATCTAATTTTCGCCCGATATCTTTGCTTCCATCACTGACCAAAATAATTGAAAGGCTTGTTAAGGCGCGTATGGTGGATTTCCTGGATAAACATAAAATACTTACAAGCCTGCAGTTTTGCTTTCGGACGTCAAAAAATACCAACGACGCTATGTTTTCATTTCTGGAGAAATTATATCTGAAGCTCAATGACGGAGAGGTTGCTGCTGCAGTGTTCTGTGACCTCACAAAAGCTTTCGACTGTGTTGACCATGGAATACTGTTGAGCAAACTTGAAGTGTGTGGGTTTCACGATAGGTGCTTGGAATGGATGGCATCATATCTGGCTAATCGTGGTCAAGCCGTGGTTTTTCGTGATGAAACATCGAGAGAACAGTGGGTTACTGCTGGAGTTCCTCAGGGATCGGTCTTGGGGGGGTTTCTTCTTTATGTGAACGACCGGCCAAATATCGACATTTCGGGCAGTTTCACAATGTTTGCAGATGATACAACGATTTTGTGGCACAATCGTTGTTGTGGTTCCATGGAAGCAGGCGTGAATGCGGACTTGCTCCACATAGGGGAGTGGTGTAATGCCAACTGTCTTGCGCTCAACATCTCCAAAACGAATATTGTTTCATTTAAGTGTACGCTAAATAATGTTACCCTTGGCTCTACCCCATTAAATAACATCTCTTCTGTCAGATTCCTTGGTGTACACATTGATGGCATATTGAGATTCGACAAACATATTATGCAAATTTCAAATAAAATATCCATAGGATGCTTCGCTTTAAGGGTGGTTGCTCGGGAGCAGGACGAGGCCACTGCCAGAAGTGTATATTTCGCATTGGTCGAATCCCATTTGCGATATGGTGTATGTTTTTGGGCAGCCTGTAGTGACTATCTTTTCAACTTACTTTTTGTATTACAGAAGAGGGCATTGCGTTATTTGTGTCATGCTAGGCCCCTTGAGTCATGCAGGTCATTGTTTGTGTCGCGAAGGATATTGACTTTACCTTGTATTTTCGTTTTGGAGATGGTGTGTATGGTCCGGGAAAAATATCAGGACCAGATTAATTCCATATTGGTTTACTCTACACCTAATACTCACGCTGCTTATTTGCGGATACCTTCCAGAACTGATTTGTCTACAGGGGTAAGAAGTGTTTTAATCACCTCCCACCGAATTTAAGAAAGCTTACTTGTGGAAAGAGGTTTCGAAGGGGGTTAAAGGATTGCTAGTTGTGAAGGCTTATTATTCAATCGCCGAATTTTTTAATGACCGTTTGTCCTAAAATGGATGACTGTTTGT
>MU182006.1:686569-720252 GCA_016904865.1 Pissodes strobi | reverse complement strand
AAATTAGTTATATATTATTTTTAGGTTAGTTGCTTTGTCAATAAGGAATGTTAATAACTTGAGACAATAAAGCTAGTTTGAGTTTGAGTTTTGAGTTTGTATCTTCTAAACAAAGCAAAGTCCGCAGTATCTGACATCAATGACAGGCCTCATTCATAAGCTTGCTGGACATCAATGTAGAAAACAACATGTCTTGGCGTAATCACGTCACCAAAATCGCCAAGGCAGCAGCACAAAAGCTAGCAGCACAATATAGAGCAAAAAAGTTTTATACACCTCATCAGCTCTTACCGTTCCATAAGGCCCCCAGATAAGACCATCTCTGGAATACTGTTCGCATGTATGGAGCTCGACACCTAAACACTTGCCCACGATATTAGCCTTCATACAGGGGAAAGCAGTTCGTCTTGCGGATGATGCAGAGTTGACTAAAGACCTTTCTAGCCATGAACATTGAAGAAAAGTGACGAACCTATCTCTTTACTATCTATACTACTACGGAAGGTGTTCGAACGAGCTGGCACTTATAATTCCGCCCAGAGTTGTGCCAAACAGAAACACTCAGACACATGCTGCTCATCAAATTACGATTCAGTTGCGTACACCTAGGACGTTACGGGACTCCTTTATCTGAAGGACTGCCTCGTTCTGGAATGGACCTCCGAGTAGCCTTTCCTGAGAACTACAACCTGCACCGTTTCAAGTCCAACCTCCACCGTCTTCGCACAGGCACTGCTCGTTGAGGGGTATAGGATTTTCCTTTTGTGTGTGTACCGAACATAAAAAAACCTAATTTTCGTAATTTACATAATACCACATGTATTCCTCCAAATCCTGAATTTGATATCAAATGGAACGTATTCAGACCACTGCGCTGTGTAAATGGACGATTTGTTTCTATTTATGTTTTTGATACCTGCATATAAATAAAAATGACAATATGTGGGTGCATGTCTTCTGTTTTATAAATTTACTTGTCCGCAACCTCGTATACGGATAAAGCAGGAACGGAAACTAGGCTACTTCTCTTTCAAAGGACGGTGCATGTACCTATCGTCCCCATGTTATGTACGACAGATACCCTGAAGGCGTCATAAAGTGTAAAAAAGTGGAGGCTCATTCTGTAAGGGTGATTTATCGCTTGCACAGACCGGTCTTTTATCGCGAGATGCTCTATTTGTGTCAATCGGTCTCACAGCCTCATTTAAATTCAATATTTAAAAGGATACAGTCGGAAACCGGGACTGTGTTTACTTGGTTTTGCCTGGGGACATAAAAAATATAGCGCTGAAAAATGTTCGGGCTTAAAGCTTTGGAATACATATAGTTCACGATGCTGGTTGTCCGATACGAATTTGAATTTGTCCAGTTGTTTATGATCAATTCAAAAGTGTACGTTTACAGCTTTTTTGCATAATTAATTACGCATTACAGAAAGTTATATTTATTGTACTTTTGCTGGTATTTGTGTTTCTTGCAGTATCTGTTTATGACACATATTCTATATATAATAATCACCTCACATTTATAAACTAATTCGACATTCTCTTGTTTCAGGTTGGTACCGCGTTGACATGTTAAGTACTGCTTTTAAGAGGGTTTGGTAAGTTAGGATTTACATAGTAATAATGATCAATTCAAGAGGCCTGCTCCAAATATCACAGTATTTAGAAATCCGAAAAACTGCTGATAGAATTGGGCAGAATTCATTCAGTATTCCAAACTTTTATTACGAAAATCATAATATTGGTTGAAATATGAAAAGCCTGAATCTTTTCTTGAATCAACTGTGCTAATTACGTGCATTGGACTATTTTGTTGTGGGGGATTAATTGTTTATATTCTACACCAGTTGAGCCTGCATTGAATAGTGGCGTAAAATGCAAATCCTCTTATATTTTCTCAGTCTCCCGGGTCTCAATTACGATGAGATATTGCTCGTTATATACCGCCCATCTATTTCGCCTTTGGTTTACCTCTTCTTTTTCTTTCTAGTAGTACCCATCTCAGCAATTTTTAGTGGCCCATTTTCTCAACATGCCCGTACCATAGGTTGCTTCCTTTGGATTTCCTCATTTCTCTAATTAAGCCGTTGGTAACTCGTTCCATCCTTGAATTTCCATCCGTTCGTCCCCAAAAGTCCATTTCAAGGGTAAGAAGCCTTCGTTCTAAAGCTTTTGTTAAATGCCATACCTCACATCCGTATAGTAGATACTACGTTTTTAAATATGGCATTATATAATTATGTGATGTTTGCGTTTTCGGGAAATATTTTTTAACCATAAAATCCAGTTCAAGCGTCCTGCCACTTTTTCCCCTTCAATAATTCTGTCGATTATATCTTTCTCTGTTCGACCACTTGTGTCAATTTTCGTTCTTAAATATATTATGTTCTTATCTGGTTCCATATGTAGTTCTTCTCCTCCGTTTTCAATACAGAGGTCTTTTGTCTTTAGGCGATTTACAGACAGTCTCCATTTGTGATATGTTTAGGGGAGGGTGGTATATATTGGGACATTTTCAAAAACCTGTCTCTAGATGTTATATTAAGCAACTTTTAAAAACGAGTTTTTGTGAGTGACACCTACATTATTAACCTTTATTTTAAATGACTTTAATATGTTTTTTTTTTGAAAATGGTGATGTCCCAGGATATACCACCTGTCCCGTTATAACTCATAGTATGGTATATTATGGGAAAACAATACAATCACTATAATGTATGTCAAAAATACATTATAATAATAAGTACTTAGTTTAAAACCATCTATTTTTGTTTTAAACTGAACATAAAACATAAACATTGAAAGAAACAAGCATACACTACTATATAGGGATTAACTAGGATAATATGCATAAACCCAAACAATATTATAAATTATATCTGGATAAATCAAAATCAAAACTTAACTCTTTCAGTTCCTCCATAAAAGGTGGCCTAGGGAAGCTTACGTACAATATTAATTCGCCGGACAAAATCTTCGTCTTTCATATCTGGAAACATAAATTTCACATCCAGCTGAAAATCATTGAGCTTTTTCAGAAAATTAATGCTGAACTCGTCATTTCCTGTAAAATCAACTTTACCTACAAAGTATATGATTTTTTTAGTTCATATTTAACAATTACAAAATCTGTTAGGCGCAATTCGCCATCATCGACGCATTTATTTTCTTCCTCATCACAATCATCATCCATAGAATCATCACAAGGAACAAATTCTGCATGACTATCTCAAGATGAATCTTCAAAAACTTTTTTCACACTCACAGCCTTGGTTGACCATTGTTTTTTTTTCCTTAAGGATATTTTTGTCTATTTCACTTTTCCTTTTTTCTTCCATGTTCGGAGTTTCTGTCAAAATTGTTGAGACAACCTTTTTTTTCCTTTCCACGTTGCTTTTCTTTCATTTGCTTTGGGATATGGTTAACTTGTTCTGGAGTAATTAAAACTTTTATGTTTCTTTGTTCGCCCTTACTTGATTCTCTAGAAGCTTTTGGAAGCGGTGAATTGACGGTGTTACTACAGCCTGGTTAAGGATCCAAGTAGACATCCTGAGTTATTAGATCTTGACTACCTTTGGAAATATTTCCGCAAATTTGTTTTGTCTTAGGTCAATCAGTTGCATACAAACTTAGAAAATCAAGATTCGTCAAAAATTTCCTGGTAAGGGCGCTATTCCCGTTTCTAGAAAACGTTTGTAAAATTTTTGGAGGTAAATGCAAGTGAAAAGGCTTTCCGAGCAATTTCTGTTATATCGTAAATGGTAACTGGGACTCCAGGATGATTGCACAGAAATAAATCTAGCTCTCTATTATAGTATGTTTTGAAAGGGCCAAAACAGGACACATCTAAGGGTTGCAGTTTATGGCTGCAATGGGCAGCGTTAACAAAACAACCCCATGGGCCTTACAGAATTTTAGGATATTGAAGGTGGCTCTCATGATTATCCAAGAGATGCAATATTTTCTTTCCTGGGTGGCACCTTGTAACATCTACTATATGATCAATACATTTCAGAAAATCTTCAGCCGTCATCTATCCTGTCTTATGTGCTGTACTGCACCATTCGAAGCTTCTTTAAGCATATGATTTTCGAAATTCAGACGGGGAAAACAAAAAAAGTGGATATTGCACTTCCGTTAGCACATATTGTTACATACATTGTAATTAGGGTACCTCTTTCTGCACTTGTATTTTAACAACATGCTTTTTCCCACTCGTAGCTAAAATTTGCGGTGATTTGTAGACTGTTGTTACACCAGTCTCATCACAATTGTATATCGCATTACATAATTGTAAAATTATGTTTTTTTAACACTCTTTCAAAGTTGTTAAAAAATATGCTTCTTGAGGCTAATGTTTTTTGGCTCTTATTCTAAAAAGCCTCATCAATTCTATTTCCGCAGTGTTGCTTTTATGCCAACTTCGTGGAATATTTTTATTATGTGCTACAGCATATTAAGCAAACCCACATGTTTTTTTCACAGTAAGGTCGTACCAAATGTATGAAGCTTTTTTTATATTAGTCTACTTGAAGATTTTCTTCTTAATCTGTAAACAAAATTTTAAATCCGTGCTCTTTTCCAAAGTTAAAGTTGTCTGTAGTTTGTTCATTGGACCTCTTAAAAGATGGCTTTTTTAATGAATAATTTTCAGCACAAGCCCTGAATGGTATTTCTCCAGACAAAATCTTTTCTACTGCAGTTTTCATCCTTCTTTGTTAATCTTCATATGACGTTCTACTATTTTCCATACTTTTCTTTAGATATTTTCTGCTTAGTTTAGGCATCTGAAATTTTAAAAAATATATATTTTAATGCCTGTTTTAGGCAATGGTGCATATTGTGTTATTTTAGTCATGTACTGATAAACGCCATTTGCTGATGTCCCACTATACGCCAGATCAAGCTTTTAGCAAACAAACCTCACATAATTTGAAAAGGCAAATTACCCTAACAATGTACAACCTCTACACAAAAATTTTAGACAATAAATGCTTTCAGTTTTGCCCAAATCAACAAACTGAACAAGAAAACATAACAAACAACACTCACATAAATACAAGCCGCCATTACGCCATCGGTAGTACCGAAAACACGATCAACAGATTCCTATAATAATATTATCCTAAATAATACATGAAAAGTTAATTTACTTATCAAGGGATGTCAATAATTGGCCTTGTCCCGATATATACCATGTCCCAACATATACCCCTCTCCCCTGCTTAATTTTCTTGCCATAAACTGAAGATCTTCTTTATCATGGGAAATAACTACCTGTTCACCTGTAAAATGAAGGGTATTCATGGTTATAGGATCATCTATCGGCACTTATACACCATGCTCTTCTGCAATCTTTTAGAACTTCATAAAGGTATATTTTGAATAACGTGGGAGAGAGGCAGCATCCCGGACTGAGATCTTTTGTTACTGGTTACTGGAAAGTTTTCTGATCCCATAGTTTTTGAATGGAGACGGTGCCATATGGATGGCTTGACAGAAAATACAATTCTTTTTTCCTAGTTACTTTCTTTGGACTAAGCTAAAAATGTGATCCAGTCAACCCCACTTGTTCCTCTGTTGCATCGAGACCATATTCTTCCTCTGTAATGTTTCTGATGATTTTCCCATAGATTCGGCTCATAGTACTAGTGACCGATATACATCTGTAATTCGAACAGTAATTTTTTCTTCCTGTTTTATGGATGGGGGTGGTCCTTACCCGTTTTCTCGTCGAAGGGACTTCCTCTTCATTCATATATCTACTGGAGAGTCCTTTGAGATGCATAACCACATTCTAGGTCCCGTATTTTGTTAGTTCCACAGAAATTCCTTCTGACCGTCTGATTTTATTGTTTTTCATGGGTTTTTAGCTTCCCATATCAGGTTTCCGTCCACAATGATTGTTTGTCATTGGACCTGGTCCTGGTCTAACTGTGGATAATTCCTGAGGTAAGACGTTCGGTCTTCTTTAAGTTGCCGAGAAAAGTTCTGTTTGTATGTGCTCATCTGAATTGGATGTATATTAGTCTTGTTTGATGTATCCACTCTAAACCTTTTTATTAGTGTCCAGGCTTCTGATGAGGTAACAGTTGATTTCGATGCACTTTCTATTCGACGTTTCATTTTTATTTTTTTGTATTCGTTTTTTTTTATTTGACTTCTTCGCCTTTATACACCAGTTTATTAACTTTTCATTTGTGATTCTTTTTGTTTTTCTGATTATCTAGCTCCTCGTTCCAAATTATTCCTGACATTGAGGTCACTCAGAAAGATACATTCACGTTGCTCTCCCAGTTTTGTTATTGCGTCGTTAATATGATCGAAGATCGTCTTTATTCTGTTGTAGGATATTTCCATTAGGGCTTACTATGTATGTTCTAACTAATGTAGTTGCCCGTTACGATTCTCTTGTTGATTATTTGCCAATTTTTAAGATTTTTAGTATATTTGTTGTTAATAAGTATTGAAACCTCTTTGCTTGCCCCTCTTTCACTGTACGTTCCATGTTCCAATATTAAGCTCCTTTTTCGATGCCGTGGACGCTTTGGTCTAGATACATTTTGATTCCGAGGCAAAACATTGGGTTAGAGGTCTTCTATTTTTTACATCTAACGCGGAGCTGGCCGATTGCTCCAACCCCTAACCTGGGGCGCCAGGTAATTTTATTTGAGATTTTCTTCTTCTAGACTGGCTATTTTCCAGGACTTTGGAAACCAATCTTCCCCTTTCATGGTTTTTCGGCCTTCTAGATATTATTCTGTCGTTCGTTGACCACTTTATCTGCAACCCTAGACAGGGGTCTTCACAGGGTGCGAGGTTGTTATTCCTCCCCCTTTCCACTTTTACAACCTGGCTTGAGACAGGCTTCGGCGCGGGCGGGACTATGTGATAGCATAATTATTATAATAATGTCAAATATAATAATTCATAAACCTATTAACTAATTATCACCCTGTCCCAAGTTTGAACTTGAACTTGGGAATTATTTAATAAACATTAAAAGCAAACTATAAACAACGCGAGCAGTCAACGGGAGCGATTATGAACCTTAAGCATGCAATGATCAGCAATTTCTCTAATATAAATACACTGGCAAACCTTCAGTTCGTCAGACTTTTGGTCTCACCTAAACCAGCTCCAGGGTTAGTCACATGACTGCTTTTGGTTCAATCCGCTCTTTGGTTAGTCACATGATTTCTAAAGTTATAATCATTTTCCTACCCCAAACCTAGTACTTGGTTAGCCACATCGACTGCTAAGACTAGGGGTTTCATTAACCATAGTAGAAAAGTCGAGTCTGTCAAAGTTCTTCGAGTGAAGTTTCTAAGTAGTCTGTCAAGTAGTTCAAAGTGTAGTGTCCAAGTGCTCTTAGATACCTTAACATTAAATAAAACACAACACAACATAAGATAAACTATATTTACAAAGCAGTGACCAAAAAGACCTATAAACAATTCATGAAACATACCTCAAGTCGAGAAAGCATGCGCACCTTAATAATTGGGTATAGGCTAGTCTCATTAAGTTTCTGACCAGTAAACGCTGTTAAAACTCTATCGTTGGGTCTTTGACCAATACACATTGTTAATCTTTTCTCATTTAGTTTATCTAATATAATTTATTGTTTTTTTAAGTGCTTTCTTTATCTTCGCTTCTCACCTTACGTAAAGAATCCCGTACTACCATCGGAGTTATACCCCTGCACGCTGAGTAAGGCGTGGCATCGCGATTCAAACGTATGATGACAGACCGGTGGAGGCATTAAGAAAAAATTAAAAGAACTGTCATCACGAATACTCGCGACAATAATCAAACTCATTTTAAAAGTGAAAACCTGTAGTTCGTAGTAGTTTATTTTTTTAATTTATATACTAATACTTACATTTGTAATAAATGCAAATCCCCCATCGTGTTGTGTATTTTCATTTTTCTTGCCATAAACCAAATTTAGTTTCGAACTGAAACTCGGTTTCCTCCCGTCGTGACATTTAGCCTTCCACAAATTATCACATCGACTGCAAGAACTTTAAAACAACCTTTCAAACTTACAAATCTAGGAATTAGAGTGTTCGAAGTTCGAACTTTAATAAACGCTCAGATATCCGTTTGTACGGCTCTTAAACTGTGGAAACTTTTCGTTACGAAATGTATTAACGGATGATATTTTATTTTATCGCTTTTGTCCTTGTTTTCAGTTTGTTTTAAAGCTTCTAGGTAGTTAGTTTATAATGTCGAAAGCGAACGTTTGTCTGTCTGTGAAAGTACGCTTTGATGATATAATAATATATAATAACACGATTTATAATTTAATTTTCTTAAAATTCTACGTTTACAGTTTGCAAAAACAATTGTATTAGGAAAATAATTTATATGTCAGAAAAATATGAAGCATGCTAGAAAGCGTTTTCATATTAAGGACCGTTTTAAGAAGTGCCAGAAATTGAATAGAAAATCGTCTTAATTATTTTCCCTGAGAACCCTTTGTTTTCAACTCGAAAAAATGGTAAAACAGATGTATTCTAAGACCGTGTGTCTTTTTTCCATTTGCGCGCACTTATTTTAGTTTCGATAGTGTCAGTTTTCCGCACTAGTGTCGGAAAAATAACTTTTCCGCACTAGTGCGGGAAAGTAAAAATATGCAAATTTTAAGCTTAGTATATATTCTATTAATTTTATCTTTATAATTATTATTTAATTTTCTTCTAAACTTATTACTATTTTTACTAAATTTTTAATTTAGGTACTTTGTCTTTATTTTAATAGGCAATAGTAAAACAATTCTGTTTTTAACTCATGCCAAAAGTGCTTTTCCCTTACTCGATTGCTTGCCAGGACTCCATTCCGCATCGTTCGTGTTAGCGGCAGTTGCGTGCGGGAAATGTTCTCTTTCAGCACTTGTTGGGAAAATTGCTATTTTTCCGCAAAAACTTATCTCATCAAAATTCCGGCTTCGTTTCTTGGCACTATTTACTCTTGATTTTATTTACCATGAACAATTTTTAGACATTTTTACCGGAAAGAATTGTGCGAATGTTATATTACTTATGAAAAAAATCAACACATGTTTGCTTGCGATCTTATAGTTCAAAAGGCACTATTCCGAATATCTTACATGTTGGGATCCCAGTTATTGATGTGAAAACTTCTTTAGGCGCACCCAGCACTTTTTTGTGGGGGTTGAATGAGACTGAGCGGTCACGTAACGCCGTCACGTAACGCTTCTTCTACTGGACAAAATGGTGAATCCGCTTGTTATAATTATTACTGCCTTGCCCCGCTTGTTACTGCCTGGCACGTTCCCGTATAAGTAGAGGGCTGAAATTTTCAAGGGATGTAGCTGGGGTAAAAAGAAGATCCTGGATGAAGAAGGGAACCCCCCCCCCTTGGTCAGGGGTGGGGGGAGAAAACTTAAATAACTAATTTCGAGAGAACCGGAAGAGGTACGGGGTCGAAATTTTTATGGTAGGTGCACCAGGGCTCCAATTTAAGGGGAATTTTGAGGGAAAAACCATTTTTCGCCCATATTTCACTTCTATCGTGTAGTCTTAAGCAAACACAATTTTTTTATCTTTGCACTTCCTGCCCCTGTATGTCTGATTTACAATTTTACATGTTCAATGTCTTTATATACTACATTTTATGAGAATTTTATATGTTCAATGTCTTTATGTACTACATTTTATCAGGAATGCCTATACATCTATATTAAAAGCATATTTTCTCTTTAGTGCATCCTGGAAGCGACTGTATAATTATAATTACTTCATTTTGTGCTTATATATCTCCAAAATGCAAATATAGTGTTAGTTTTAATATAAATTAAACAGAATTGAACATGACGAGATTCAAGGCATTTGTAATGGTCAGGAAATTACTTGATTTCTAATTAAAGCTAAATTTCATGTAATATTCTGCTATTAAAAATATTCACCATCATTTCTCATTTACTATTCTGTCAAGAATAAAACAGCATCTTGGTCATGAGAATTTGCTCAAACATCAAATAAATTTCAGAATATAACTGATATCATATGTTGGTAACATTTTAGAGTATATTAATACTTATCCAAGTAATTATGGTTAATATCCAGTAAAAACCTCAGGTTAATTTAACATTGCATGCTCTCCAATCACAATTGTAGTTGAAGCCCCTGAAACCGACTTAATATTAAATATATATTTTTTATTTGTAGTGATTTGACCATCTGTTTTGACAATATCATTTTATTTTATTATCCTCCGGGAAGGGTGAACTAGGTCACACATGTGGTGGCTTAAAAAAAATATATTTAATATTAAGTCGGTTTCAGGGGCTTCAACTACAATTGTGGTTGGAGAGCATGCATGCCAATAATGTTAAATTAACCTGAGGTTTTTACTTAAATGGGCTCATAATTACCTAATTTGATGAAATACATACCTTTTATGGGTGCAGTGAATTCTACTTTTAATACATTCCGTACCTACTTCTGGGACTTTATTGATCCAGTTTCCAGACGGCCGGGTCTTGGTTCTTGATTTCCTTTGTTTATATTAATTTTGGGAGTCTTTTCGACGTTTGTTTGGTACTTCATATCTTTATTCCATTTAGTTTTCTTAAGTTTTTCGCCTTCTAGAAAAAAATGGGTTGCCTAGAGCTTTTGAAGTGTAAAGAGGGATGAAAACAACCATGAAAATAAAATAGGAATATGCCACAGGGACAATTAATCTTACCTTATTTTGTAATTGCTACTTCATGGTGAAAAATAATAGTGGACATCTACCATAAGAAAATGCCATATTATTTCGGTTTTGGCTGATTTTATTTAATGTAGCATTAATATTTTGCAAGGACTGTCATTTCATGAATCGTGTCAATCAACGTTGTGTAGCGTATAATTGGCAGAAAACTCAAATATATTTGTCAAAATTGTATAAAATATCCATGTGTAACACATGTTATGAAAATTTAAGTTGTATTTTTCTTATTTATTTAACAAGGGCGATTTTTCCCTTTTTTTGTAAGAAACCTATCATTAATGTTGTTTCAGAATCATAAAACAATCATAAAATCATCATAAAATATTAAACACATTCAAAAATATTCTTATTTACAGCCCATCTTCAAGACCAAAGTTTGGCGGGAATAATGAATGGAAGGTTAAAATAATTGACGTTGTAACTTTTGTTCTATCCAAGAATCTGTGATATTGACTAAATTTAAAGTAAACTAGAAAGCGTAAAATAGGAGTAAACAGTGATTTTCATATTAAAATTAACTAACTAATAAAAAATATATTCTGACATTATTACTTGTACCTAGAAAAGACATTTTCCCCTGCTGCAGTACACACTACCTTAAAATTATTAAGCTGCAAATACAACAGGACCTACTTTATAAATCAGAAAATTAAGTATTCGTGTGAAAAATCTGATAATCTAAAAATAAGCGAGCAGATAAATGTCTAAATAGTAAACAAACTAATTTAAAATAATGCTGTTAATCCAGGAGTGCTTATATATTATTTACTGACCTTATCTTCTACAGTATTGCAACTGGCAGGATCTTTCTCGTTAATATATCAGATTTTAATGAAATAGAATTTGTGTGGTTTTTGGGCCCTATATATATTTGTTTTACAATCAATCCCGAAACGTTCTCTATCGGACTCATATCCGGACTGTAAGAAGCCGAAGGCAATACTTCCACATTATTAATCTGAAACCACTGCCTTGTGCTTGCTGGTTTTATGGCTTTGCTACGAGGCAATTGTCAGCATCCTCCTCTTCCGGCGCTTAGACAGAGGCAGAGCTACCCTTCTTCTTGTGTTACACGTTATTCCAGTTTGAGGGACCTATTACGTGGAAACTTCAAGTAAGATGGACCTGTGCCCCTGGTGATTCCCGATTCTTGCACAAAAACTAAGATATGAAATGCATAGTAAAAAATAGTCCCACGGGAACATCCGGCTCCCTCCGGCCTAGATACCGGCGTGAATGCCTATCTCTTCTGGCTAAGATAAATTGCAATGGCACAGACTACGCTGGCTAGGATGTCCGATTCTTCCTCCCAAACGGTCCTTGAACGATTGCCACGGGTGGTCCAAAATGTCGACGAAGAGCCGTTACCAGACACGTGTTGATTCATCCGAGAACGAAGCGGAAGTGCTATTGGTAGCATGGACAGAGTTGTTTGGATATAATTGTGCGATTGATGGAAGGATTATGTATTGCAAAATATGTTTATAATATTCTGTTTTAAACATGCATTCTATGCGATAGCATACGCCTAATTCAACCCCATACGTTAACGAAAATCGTCCAGATTTAAGCGCTAAGCCGTATATTTTTCTAGAAATCTGCTGTTGTCTGGTCGATATACACGAATTTGGCTATTATAAGTTCAAAACTTTTTTTTCATCGGTGAACAAATCTCTGCGCCGGAATGGTGGCTCAAAATATACATAGTTTAAGGCAAAGATTAACCTTCCCTGTTTTCGCTCTTCCAAAAGTAAATTTTTTTCTTGTAGCCACTCGGTTTTTTAATTCTGATTACCTAATCCTCCTACTAGCCGTGTGTTGCGATCCAGGGGATCCTGTTGAAATCACGGTAGCTCTAGAGACTGCAAATGGATTTTGTCTTAATTGCCCCATCAGGACAGCACGGCTGCCACATTTCAAAACACAGTATCTGTTATTTTGAAAGTTTCGAGTAAATTGAAAAAAAAAAATTAAATATATTGCTCTCGATATATTAAAGGTCTTTAACTGCAATTTTAATGGGTTAGATTACTACAAAATGATGTAATTTTATGTAAAAAAAATAATTTTATGATTTTTGCGTTTTTTTGAAAAAACTGTAGTTGCTGTGTTTTGATATAAATATTTAAAAAATATACATCAAAGTATAAAGTAAAAATCACAGTATCTGTAAATAGTTATTTATTTCGATAATAACCAAAAAATATTTAACCACAAATATATTTAGGTAACAAATATTTCAAATTCTGAAACAAAACATATACATATATTTACTAAAGGTCGTCATCTATATCAATATTTTGAACTAAATCCTGTGATTCGTCGTTTACTGGTAGACTTTCCCAAAACAATTTTCTGTTTGCTGGCATCAAGGGAGCGAGAACTTGTAATATTTTTGCTTTTTTTTCTTTTTTAATACCTCTTATGTCCATCAAATCCGGCATATAATTCTCAATATTAATCTTTTTCTGAAGGAAATCTAAATTTTTGTATTCATTATCAAAATCCACTTTATAACGCATTTCTCTAGATCCTTTTTGAAAATTAACTTCTACGAGGGAGCTCATCATAAAATCTTTAAGTGAATCATTGTTTTTTCGGGGTTGCCTTTTTTTCTTGTTCCAATTTCGAAAAGTTTGCAATTCAACTACTTCTATATTTTTTCTTGACGTCTTTATTGCGTTTTTTAAGTCATCATAGTCATAAATATTTTTTATCCGAGAAATGCGTTTCTCTATATTACCATGAACCCCATCAGCCGTCATGTGAGTATGGCCCTTGGTTAAATAGCGAATTGTTATTGTTTTTGGCCAATTGTCTCTATTTACGACTGCTATTAGAGCGGTGAACAAAATCCAGTTTTTCTTTTGAGCCGAGCAATTGTCGGCCCAAAGAATAAAGTCTTGAGCGTCTCTTTCTTGTTCCAAAAATTTGAGAATTGCATCAACAATATTGCAACCATTACGGCCACTTATAGCTTCATGCCACAAAACACAGTAACTTGTTTTTAGTCCTTTTTTTGCAATGGAGCAAAAGTCTCATTAAAGACCACGAGACGACTGACAAAAAAAGAATCTTTAGTTGAGGGCATATTCGGGATTAATATTACTTTTTGAAGGTCCATTGAGTACACTCGCAATGTTTCCTCAACATCGCGGCGAGAGCCTTCCTCGTATTTTGCAAGTGCCTTCTTACTTTTTTCTTTATGAAATTTCAATTCATCAGAAAATTTTGAAAGATCATCATTGTTCTCCGACTTTCTGGCTTCTTCGTGTCTCCTTTCTAATATTTCGCAATCAACACATTTATCCGACTTAGGCATAAAAAAAGAAATGTGCTGAGACTTAAGCGTTTGTCTGTAAACCTCAAGTTTACAAATATTTGGATGTTTTTAGTTAAAATCCTCATACATGTCCTTAAGGGTGAGGTCTCGTGATAGGTATCTTATATTGGGTGCATTGTGGCGTCGATAGTGCCTAACACATGGATTGTAAGTTTCTATATGTTTAATTGTAAGGTCTTGATCACATTTCTTACTACTACCACCCCTGTTTTCTTTAACATTACTACAAATAGGATCCGTCTTCATAGGAAGACACAATTCTGTGATAACAGAGTCATTTGTGAATCCCAGTGTGTTTAAAAGGAATAGACGACACACTCTTAGGCTTTTTCCTTCCTTGGGTAAGAAATACAAACGGCCAAGTTTTTTTCTTGCAGCATTCGGGTCTTCGAGTACAATTGTCCTTCTCTTAATGGAAGTTAAATGGACATTCTTTGAAAGCCACTTTCTGCGAGTGGTATAACCTGAGCTCCAAAAATTTGACCAAATGTCGCGTCGTTCTTCTTCTGTAAATTGCTGGCAGTTATTTCTACATTTTCCGGGACATGGAGGCTCATGGGATGTTTTCTTTTATCACGGTCCGATTTTTGAGCTTGTGTAAGTTTTGGATATTTGGGATTCTGTTTTTTACGCCGCTTTAATAGTGTAGTTCTATGAGACTTATCAGCGGTATCTTGTTTAGTGGTTTCATTCAAATCTTGATCAGGATCATCAACATCATTGCTGTCACTGTGCTGAGACATTTCTGTATCACTTGGTTCCAAATTAGGATCAGCTATACTGTCATCACTAAAGTTTATAATTTCACTAGAAATTGTCTCCATGATTTCTACGTCAACACTATTGATTACTTCCTTAGCTGCATCATTCGGCAATAAGATTCTAAAAAAACATATTAGTTATAAATTTTTTCACCCTGATATGCAACAAACAACGTGGGTACCTTAAACTTTCAGCTACCTCTTCGATGTTTTCGCTAACCACATTAATATCTAAATTTTCTTTAGATTCATCGGATGGCAACTTCTTCTCATTTGGTGAAGTAGTACTGTAAAAAAAGCATCAAATAATTATCACTGCCAGCCTGCTAATATCAAAAATTACAAGTAGTAAATAGGCCAATAATTTGTATTATCCTTTTATATAAACTAGAAAGAATAAAGAACACGCTGGCGCACCCCAAAAACATAAATGATATTAAGACTTAAAATGTAGCTAGTGTGTAAATTATAATGAAAATTTTATACCTATATGCAAATTTATTACTTACCAATTATTTTCCCCAAGCTTATCGCTGGGTTTTAACATATTTAATATAGTTTTTGTACGTGAACTACAACAGCCGGGCATATTATAATTCATTTTGTCGAAAAACACAAATATGTGTACACATCAAAATAATAAGTCACACACTAAAGAATTCTAGGTTATGTTGACAAATCTGACACGCAAACGCAGTATGTACGGAAATAATACCTGCGTCCTTGACCAAAAATGCTTAAAGTATTTTGCCAAAACACAGTAAGTGCCATATGCTGTGTTTCGAGTAAATTATCATGAAGCGTCTAACTAAGATATATTTTTCAATACACAGTAACTACCACATACTGGGTTTTGCTAGTATTTATGTATTAAAAAATACCAGTTGCTGGGTTTTGGCGTAGAAAAACAAAAATGTTGTGGTAGATACTGTGTTTTGGTAAAATTTATCTGCGAAAGTATAATAGATATGCGTAAACTAGGTAGCGCATTAGACGCGGAATAAACATAGTATCTGCTTGCAGAAAAATTTTTTTTTTGAGAAAAATGTTGGATACTGTGTTTTGAAATGTGGCAGCAGAGCATCTTGTTCGGCATTGGAAACCCTAAATCCTGTTATACCCCATGACACAAATTTTCTTTGTATCATGGTTATACCCTGAACCTGCTTTCCCTTCTAATGTTCACTCTAACTGGAATCGTTTTTTGATTTTTAAAATGATTTTACTTTTCCCATGTCGATCTACTAGGGCACGAATCAACCAGCCTTCTTCTATTCTGGTAATAGGCTCATTGCAAAAAAACAATCAACTTTCTCTTTCTATTAGTTATCCAAAATACTTTATAAAAATAAGCCATATTCAAAATGTTTATTCAAGCCGTTAAACGGTTCTTGAAATATAAGAGTTTATATATGCAGAATTCGAAGCACGTCTCGATCGGGAATGTGACGTAATAAAATATGATCACGTCCTGTTGCTAGGCCGCGACCCGCGCCACTACACCGCAAGACGCTTTTGTTTCTGTCACTGTCATAGAGAAATATATATCCCAACGCGACCTTCATATCTTATGACTTCACACCTTTACAATGTTCCAGCGGCATTTTCTTATTTATTTTCAAAGATTAATAAAGCAGTACGCCCACAGAATCGGTACAGACTAGCCCGGCACGGCCAGCACTGCCGGCATAAGTTGATATCTACGTTATTAAACGAGATGCCGTTCCGCGCTGTTCCGATTAAATGGGCGCTGCCTCGTTTAATAACGTAGATAGCAACTTATGCCGATTTAGTGGGCGCCCTGCTTTAGACTTCTCAGAAAAATCTAATTTTTGGGATCTATATCAACTTAATATTAAGGTCTTTTGAATAAAATTATTTTTCAAAAATGAAAATGAGCCTTTTCAACTACTGACAGTTGATGAGACATTTGTATATTTATATTTATTTGATTCTTTCTAGATATTATTCGGTCATTGTGAACTTGGCGACTAAAGTCATTTTACCATTGTTCTGATGCTGGCATCGAAAAAAGGGTTTCGGTTCATATTACGGAGAGTAATTTTGTCACTTTTCTATAATATGTAATATATAAAAACATAATATTTTAACACTTTTACCTTCTACAGACGTGGATTAACCTAATTAAACAGCAATATTTATTAAAACATTTGTATTTGTTACAAAATTAAGAAAATTCATTTATTTACGATATTCTCAGACAACCATAATGTTGGTTCATTTTGACACATACCACGTTAAGTTAATGGCATCAGCGCGTGAATTTTGCGACGTTGCTCATTCTTAATGTTCTCCATCTACTCCTATCATGTGCGATTCTTATCCATGGTAGTCCTGCTGATCTCTTGATATCGTCATACCATCGAGTTATTGGTCGACCTCTATTTCTTTTTCCTGCCCATGGTCTTCAGTTGAGCATCCTAGCGTTCCATCTATTGTCCTTGATGCGTGCTATGTGTCCGGCATAGGCCCATTCTTGTTGTCATGTCAGTTACTTTAGTTCTCTGCCTGATACATTCGTTTCTTCTCCTTTGTCTTAACGAGATACCGATCATTGCCCTTTCCATAGCCCTTTGTGTCACTTCCAGTTTTTGTTTGTTTTGTGAGGGTCCAGGTTTGAGCTCCATAGGTTATGACAGGGAGAATACGCTGGTCAAATACTTTGGATCGCAAGTGCTGGGGTATCTTTTTGTTTTTAAAAATGAAAGCTAATTTTCTGAATGCTACCCATCCCAATCGTTGTCTTCTCTCTATGTCCATATCTTTATTTTGCTTTCCCAGTGTTGCACTTTGTCCAAGATATATATATTCTCTAACGTTGTCTATCCGTGTTACATTTATAGTTATTTGTGGGTCTTGTCGACACACTGTCTTTGTTTTACTTAGGTTGACTTTAAGTACTACTTTCTTTGATGTTTGCTCTAATTCTGCTATCATATTTTTTAGGTCTTCGTCGTTTTCCGCGAACAGAACAACGTCGTCTGCAAATCTTAGATGATTTAGTCTTTCGCCATTGATATTTTTTCCTTTACCCGACCAGTCCATCCTTTTAAAAACGCCTTCGAGTGCCAAAGTAAATAGTTTAGGTGAGATTGTATCTCCCCGTCTAATACCTCTCTCGATCGGGAAGCTGTTAGTACATTCGTGCATTTTAATGGTTGCTCTAGCATGTTGGTATATGCTTCTCATCAATTTAGTATATCGAGGTTGAGTTCTTCTGTTAGTGCCCAGTGTTCAATAGAGTCGAATGCCTTCTCATAATCAATGAAGGCCATGTACAGAGGGAAATTGTATTCGACTGATTTCTCTATTAGAATTTTCACTGTGAGGAGATGGTCGCAAGTACTAAACCCCTTTCGGAAGGCCGCCTGTTGTACTGGTTGATAATCGTCTAGTTTTTGTGATAACCGCTGAGTAATGATTTTTGTAAGTAATTTATACACACATGTGAGAACAGGCTAATCGGTCTGTAGTTTTGAAGTAATGATGCATCACCTGACGCTATCTTCACCTGGAGCCTTATTTATCTTAATAGACTTTAGGGCGTACATGATTTCATCCTCATTGATTTCAGGGATTTCTTCCGACTCAACGTTCATCACTTTAGGATATTCCTCAGCTTGTTCTGGTTTCCCAATTTGTGTGTTATATAGCGTTTTGTAAATTTTTTTCTGTTGTTTTCAATATTTCGTCTCTATCCCTTCTTTCTTCTCCCTCGCTGTTCTTAATAGAGATGATTGCTCTTTTTCCACGCTTGTTCCTTAAACATCTCATGTTCTTGATATTTTCTATTATAAATTCTATTCCCCTTCCATAATGTTTTTCTACGTCTTTTCTTATCATCCGTCTTGTTTCTGTTCTTATCTCTCTGTATTCTTCGGTGTCATACTTTCCCTCCTTGGATAGGGTCCTTCTTTTCTCTATTTTTTGTTTTGTTTGCTCTGTAATCTTGTCTTTATTTGAATATGTTGTTTTTGCGGCTTTTGTTGCCACTTCGGTTAATGATGTTGTTATGTCTTGGGCAACTTTGTTTATATCGTGAGTGTCTTCCTGTTGTAATGATTGTGTTAGAAGTTCTTGGTATATCTCTCTGTTTTGTTTAAGTGTCTGAAGGTTAACAGTCAATTTTCTGCTTTGTTTGGCCTTAAATTTGTTGTCGCACATATTTTGTATTTTGCTCTAAGTTTTGTGTTTTTTGGCGTGTAGCGGTTCATTTTCTGATTATTGTTTGGTGTCAGTCTGTTTGTTATAAGTTAGTCTACCAGTATTGCTAATCTAAGTTTTGGTGGGATTTAGTGAAAATCAGAAAAAGCCAAATTAATTGAGTTGGTGCTTGTGAATACCGATAATCCATTGTTTAGCTTAACAAAAGACTCAGGAATTTGGAATTTTCGGCGTCGATATCAGTGATAAAATCATTCAGAAATAGCATTGTCGCATCGCACTAATATAGCGTTAAGGTTGGCGGGCTGAATGAACTTTATTATTTTGAATTTTAATTTTAAGCTTACAAAGTTAAAGTGTTTTAAATGTGATTTAGTGTGCACATAAAAGGAGGATAAAAATGCCCTATTTGGATTTCCTTGTGATTTTTGTGAAAAGTTAGTATGTAAAACGTGTACTGGCGTTATGGCTTCTGAAATTAGAGTCATTCCATCCCCAAATCGTGTCTTACTGCATGTTTGCCCTTACTGTAGAAAATTGCTAAAGAAGTCACCATCTCTAATTGATAGAATTGACAATTTGGAGTCTGAAGTAAAGTCACTAAAGGAAAATTCTACTGATCTTGAAGAGGTTAACTATAAGATCTCTGAAGATGTAGATGTAGATTTGGTTGCAGACCAAATAGAAAGGCAAGAACCAATAACTTCTAAAGTAGTTCAACTACATAACTCTTTGCAAGCTGAGATTAAGGCTGAAATGGAAAATCAATCAAAAGTTATCTCAGAACAGCTACATAATATGGCCAATGTTATCAAAGACTCAAATAAAGAACTTGTCAGATTTCTGTGTGAAAAGCAACCCATCCAAGGAGAGGTTTCTAAAATCTCTGAGACAGCAGTAGCTGTAGCAGTTGATAAAGCTACTGGCATTTTACACAAAGGCGCTAAAAACAAACGACTACTGAAGGAAAGGGAGGAACTTCTAATGGCATTAAAGGCACTAGCAAGAACCAAACCAGGCTAACGGCTGCCAAGAAACAGACATGATTTTATGTAAATAATCTAGAAGTGGATACTACGGAGGAGTAGCTTGTGGATCACCTAAAAGAACACAGCATACCGACCTTGACATGCGAGAAGCTAAAGTCCAAAGCCCAACACTGTGCTTCATTTAAGCTGTCTGTGGAGCCTACCTATTCTGAGAAAGTTTATGATTCAGCGTTATGGCCGGAGGATACAACAATAAAACCTTTTATTTTTTACGGAAATGGGGGTCTGAGAAAATCACATCCAAGGCAGAATTTTTTCAAGGAAACAGCAGCCTATTCGAGAAGGCAAGTAAAAACTAACAACTTGTCGTGCTACTATCAGAACGTCAGAGGCCTGAACACCAAGATTACTAGGTTGACATGCTCGGTAAGAACAGAAAATTATGATGTACTTATTTTAACACAGACATTTTTATCTCAGGATTTGAACAATAATGAACTGGGTTTAGATAACTATCAGATCTTTAGGTGTGACCGTTCTATTGATACAAGTACAAAGACCAGAGGTGGTGGGGGTTCTAATTGCCATAAAAAATACTTTGTCGGCAAGTCAATTGAAATCGCCTTTTAATACTGTTGAACATCTTTTTGTATCTATAAATGTTCAAGGATCTAAAAAAATTATAATGGGCAGTGTTTACATTCCTCCCGCTTCGCCAGTTGAGATTTACGAAGATTACTGTATGTCAGTGTCCCATTTGCTTCAGGATGATGTCGCTGATACTACTGGAATTTTCCTGTGTGGTGACTTTAATCTTCCTGGTGTGATGTGGATAAATGACGAACTTGTGGCAACTCCACAGGTTTGTAACAGTTCGATTTTGCTAATTTTAAAATTTCATTTATATGCCGCATTTAGGATAAAAAATTATGCTGTATTTTGCAATCACCGGTTTATTAATTCTGAATTTAATAATTCGCTTGAAACTGCCTCTTTTCTTAATGTAAAATTAACTATATTTTAAGTATAGATTAGCTATATATTCGTATTAGCTTTTAGAATCCGTTGTGACCATCTATATTAGTTGATAAGCGATGTATGTACCTTATTATTAAGATAACTTGGCTTGATTTGCATTATATTATCGTAAACAGCCAGCGAGTCGATTTATATTTCTAAAGAATTCTATTAGCCTACAAAAAACGCTGCGTTTGACTTGTTAATCCGTATTTTGGTAGTAGTTTTTGTGACCTTCGTCACGGAATAATAGAGATGGGCTATATATCGCGCGTTTTTCATTCTCGATTTAGATTTTTGAAGGTTTGTTATTCCTGTTAGAGCATTTCCTAGCATTTCTGGAAGAATGTAATTTTAGCTCACTATTCGTGGCCTCCGCCGTCATTTATCATCATAATAAGCGAGAATTAAGGCGTTTATTTTCTTAGGATTATTCCTTGTATCGAATCACTCGTCATGTTTTCAGCCCATCACTACTTGTGGCGCAGAATTTAATTTCGAAGGCAAATTGACAGAAGACGGAACGTTGGAGAAGGCTTTTCTAGTTTGCTCGCCTGGGGAACGTTTGCCAGTATAGCGAGAAACTGCACGTTTTAAGTATTGTGATATAATACAACCCTTTTGATAAGGGATTTATCGTGTTGTTTCTGTTTGTGTTTTAACACGACCGATTTTTCGGGCTCTGCAAGCTGTACTAGCGACTTCCACGTTGGTCCCATAAGACCGAGACCATCGAATCTCCTCTAATACACCCTCAAGTCCGAGTCTGAGGGTTCTTCTGCTGGGCCAGAAGTTTAATTAAAGGACTGCAACTTTTTCTCTGAAAGGCCGGAAGCAGGTCCACAACTTTTTTTCCTGGAAGGCTGACGAAGGGCCTTAACTGGTGGTTCCCGCACTAGAGGCCATCGACAGAGTTCGACGACGGGATTTGTGTATAAGTTTTGTGTCTCATTGTTTCTTATGTTTACTCTTCGTTTGCTTTTATTGATATAAATCAAACATTGAATTGAGGTAGCTCATTGATTTTAATTAATTTGATTTACATTTATTCACTGGTTTATCGGCCCAGTTAATCTAATTGCTTTGAGTTGTTTTCTCATTTTAAAAGTCAAGCGCTGGCTGTATAACTTCATTCTTCTCATTAATTAGTCGGCAGATATAACCGCTCTGAATTTTATCTTTTTATCATATGAATCAAGCTAACCATAGTTTTAATCTGATCTGGTGCTTTTATTAACTTCTCAAGTTTTTTTGATCTAATCATTGTGTCCGCTCATTGCGGCCTATTATCACCATCAGTGCAGCTATTAGCGCACGCATACCTAGTTGTAAGAAGCTTAGTCTGCGTCAAGTGATCACTTTGATAAGTAGTGTTTAGTGCATTTAGTGATAAGGCATATAGAACCGCGGTTTTCCAACTGAATTGATCTCTGAACGTACAATCTTCATATTGTACTCTGTTTATTTTATTAATTACTTTAAGTCATTTAACAGTCTTTTGTCTACTCAACCACATTTTAATATAACCATTTTCTCCAGATAGATTGTTGCTGTGTTTGCAAAAAAAAGGATTTAATAGCAAATATAGTGTCCATTAAATTTTTAGATTGTGTTTTCTTGATAGGTTAAGTTAGTTGATTATAGTGCCAGAATTATTCTCATTTTCTTGAAAGTTTGAAATTAAGTACTAAGAACCGGTTAATTTTATGAGCGAATCTAGCCACTCGGTACAACACCAGCCGAGCTTTTTCCGTTTAGCTGGCTAGAACGGGTGGCGCTCAAACGACCCCACGACAGAGGCCGGGCTTTGCAATACGTCTCTCCGAGGCTAGGTTAATTTTTTTTAAAATTAATTGGGGTTCAATCATAAAAAAAACGTGTTGCAGGTTACTTGTGTGTCTCATTGTATGGCTTTTTATAGTTTGAAGCAGGTCAATTCAATTGCTAATGCCAATGGTACTTTTCTTGACTTAATTTTCAGCAACGCAGGAGTTTGTAATGTATCTGCCGCTGATTTTCCTTTACTTGGCTGTGACATGTATCATCCTGCATTAGTATTTAGTTTTAATATGACTCTTGTTACTGATAATATGCAGTATGATTATGTCTATTACAATTATAAATTGAGTGATTATGTCGGAATTAATTCGTTTTTATCCTATGTAGACTGGAATGCAATATTCCTAAATAATTAGATTAATGTTTGCGTGGGTAGCTTTTATTTTATAGCTTATAGCGCGATTGAGTTATTTGTGCTAAAGAGAAGAGCAAAAAATTTGAAATTTCCTACTTGGTTCTGAAATGAATTAAATTAGTCTAACATTTTTTTATAGAAAATTGCTCATAAAGACTTTCAAGGGTCTCTTTCAGCGAATGACTACTCGAAATTTGCTCAACATCGAGCAAAATGTAGGTTGATGGCTCAAGATTGTCACTCGCAATATATATCGAATCTGGAAAACAATGTCCAATCAAAGAAAGAGTTTTGGAATTACATTAACTCTAAGAGAGGCAATTATGAGCTACCAAAATGCATGTCTTATGGAGAACAGAAAAGTGACTCTCCATCTCCACAGGTTATTGTGAATCTTTTTGCTCAGCACTTCTCAGAGGCATATGTTCAGCATGATCCTAGTGTTGTGATTTTTACCTGCGTACATACCTAGTTGTCAGTTTGCTATAATTGAGGTATTTAACTGTATGGAGGAACCAAATGAGAATTTGCCATGTGGCTCTGATGAGGTACCAACTTCTTTTATAAAAAATACTAAATGTACCCTAGTTCATCCATTATGTATGATATTTAATTTATCAATGTCCACTTCTGTTTTCCCAGATATGTGGAAAGTAAGCTTTATTAGGCCAATATTTAAAACTGGGGATAGGATCAATATTGCAAATTGTAGGGCAATTTGTAAGGTATCTGTTATACCTAAAATGTTGGATTCACTAGTAACATCAAAAATATCTCCCTTGCTCTCGAGTCTACTCGCACCCACCCAACACGGCTTTGTAAAGGGAAACTCTACCATCAGTAACTTGTTAGTATACCAACACCAAATCATAAAAGCAGTCGAAGACCATTATCAAATAAATACTATATATACTGATTTTAGCAAAGCCTTCGATAGAGTGTATGTAAATATATTATTAAAAAAATTAGATGCCTTAGGTGTCAGTAGTAGCCTGTTGGCTTGGTTGAGAAGTTTCTTATAGGGGAGACGGCTGATTGTTAAAGTCAAAAATTTTGTTTCTGACCCCAGAATAGTTCACTCAGGCTTACCTCAAGGAGGACACCTCTCCCCAGTTTTATTTAACTCTTTTATTAATGATGCAGATGATTGTATATGTTTTAGTGATAAATTGAAATATGCTGATGACTTGAAAATATTTAAGGTTATAAGGTCAATGAGTGACTGTATTGATTTGCAAAGGGATGTAGATAGTTTTATAGTCTGGTGTCAAATGAATCATTTAAATTTGAACATTGATAAATGTAGGGTTATTAGTTTTTTGAAGAAACCAAGGCCTATAGTCTTTCAGTATAAAATTAGAGAAGAGCTGTTGCAACGTGTCAATGAAATTCAAGACCTAGGTGTAACGTTTAGTTACGACTTAGGTTTCTCAACGGACATCCAAAATATGTGCAATAAAGCAAAGAAACTGTTGGGTTTTGTTTTTAGAACTTTGAGGGACTTTAAGAATATTTATGCTCTGAAGAGTGTCTATTGTGCTGTAGTTAGATCTATTCTGGAGTAGGCCAGTTGTATATACGGTCACCATACTATAAATGTTTTATTGATTTAATTGACAGGGTACAGAGGCGGTTTCTGAGGCATATAGCATATAAGATGGGTATTCCAGGTGAGCATATTAATTATGGTGATCTGTGCACATTATTGGGTCTAGAAAGTTTGGAGCAGCGCAGGATAAACAATGACCTCTGTTTTCTCCATAGGCTGTTTGATGGCCTCATGGATTGCTCATCATTATTGGGTGCAGTTGGATTGCATGTGCCAGTGAGATATACCAGGCAGTCTGCGTTGTTCCATCTATCATATCATGGAACCAATTATGGATTCTTCTGTCCACTTTCACGAATGTGCAGAGAGGCTAACGGTTTACCTAAGTCAATAGATATATTTAACACCTCAATATCTCAGTTTAAGAGGAAATTAAGAGCTTTGGGACCTACTTGGGTCAGTTGTTGAAATATAACTTTTAAATTGTATTTTTATGTTCACACCTCGTACATGTGTTCTTTGTTATTTTAACGTATTTCTATTATTTTCTCTTGTAATTTGTAAAATTACTTGTCCGTAAATAAATATTTTATTTTTTTTTATTTTATTTTATAACTTTTGCCCGAACACTTCCTGTGTTAAACGAATTTAGATTTGTGACATCCGTTATAGTCGATTTTGTGGATACGAGTATGAAGTCGATCTCGTTCTTAGTGCGGCCATCTGGGCTTATTCATGTCCACTTTCGCTGTGGCTTTTTATTGAAGAAGGTGTTCATGGCGTATAGCTTCTTGTTTGACTGGAAATTTAACAGCATGTCTCCTCTATTGTTTCTTCGGCCTAGTCCGAATTTTCCGATATATTCTTCGTCTTCGCTTTGTTTTTGTCCTATGATGGCATTAAAATCACCATTTCTTGATTGCACCTGTTTCCACATTCTCTCGCTTTTATGACGTCTTCATAAAACATTTCGATTTCTTCATCCGTCTATGGTGAGGTAGTGGCATAAACCCGAATTATTTATACTTTATACTAGTCTAAAGAGTATAAAAAAAAAGTACAAACGTTGCTAATTGCTTTAGTTAATATCCGAAATAGTTTTTATGCATAGTAGGTACCTACTTTGGGTTAGTTTTTGATAGTTTTCTTCTCGGAGCGAGTGAAGCAAGCAGAGGGCATAGCAGATATGATGTATAACCAAAGAGTATATAATGTAAAGAGAGGACAGTAAGACAGAGCAATCAAATTAGAGAGGGATAGATGAGAACTCCGAATTAAGGGGCGCCTCGTATGTTATCGGATTATATCGGACACAATCGTCAAGCAAGGACGATCAGCCAACATAGTGCGTTAAATATATCTCGTAAAGGTCAAGTTTAGATTTATTAGGGAGACGTTTGGTTTAGTTTTTTAATTCATATTGTGTAATTGAAATTAGAGGTGTAAACTTTAATTATGATATGTAACACAATTCATTTAATAGAATCTTTGAATAATCATTCGGTAAAATTTTGCTTACCTACAATACGCGCATTTTAAATGACTTTTCTCAAAAAATCCTCGGATTTCTGATAAAACATTAATTGTTTTAATTTTATCACTAAATATTCAGAAAATTCTACTCTAATAATTAAGCTTCATACTCACTTTCGTGAATTTCGCCTTTTTTGACATAAACTGTCATTTTCAGCTTTAAAATTATTCGCCGCGAAAAATTTTATTTTTTTTACGAATTCTACCGTAATTGTGAATTAACCTCAAATTTCTTGACTGCTTTGCTATATTTATTTGTTTATTCTTCTCAGGCATTGGATTCATTAGTTAAATTGTAGAATAGATACTTTGACCGTTGGATAATAATATTAATTATAATTTTTTTCGGTGGAGATATTATTTTATGTTCCGTTTGCGTCCTTTTGGTAATTATCCTAAAACTACGAAATACCCGCCAGCTAAATGACACCAGAAAAGAAAAATTTCGGTTAGAAATATATTTTTAAAATGCTATTTTCTCAATTTAGTTGCAGAAATGAGATTAATTGAGCCCATTCTACACTTAAAAATATATTACTAACCTGCTTACATCTTCCGGTACTTGGACCTAACCTATAAAACCTATTCCACTAAAAGCATAAATTCGCAAAAAAGTTAAAACTATTTGAACTTTTTAGCAAATATTCGCCGACGAAATTTCGCGTCAATGAGTATGGACCAAAACTTACATTCGCGCGAAAAATCAACAACTGTCAAAAAAGGCGAAATTTGCGGAAGTGAATATGAAGCTTTAAAGTGAGATTCGAATAGAATTTACTTTTTCGTTGTTTTATCTACATTCTAAGAGTTTATCCCTTCTATGTTTTGAATTAAACTTTCCTTTAAAATAATCGAAAAATGTTGATTACACCTTTTTAATTTAAACTGAAGGAAATTCTTATTTGATTAGTTAAAGCTTTTAGACGTCCTGAATAAATTTTAATAAAAATTCGTCGGAAACATTAAAAAACTGAATTTTATCACATTTTTTAATTAAAATAAGTTGAGCACTGAGATTTTAAGAAAATGAAAAAGTTTAAACAAATTCAGAGAATTTGAATGAAAATCACTCGATATAAAATTTTATCCTAGTAGAAAGTATTAGATATGTAGTAAATTTTGTCCACATTTTCGTTATTTCGACCCACTGTGATGAAATCGATTATTCGCCATCTTGTTTGACTTGACTTCAACATCGCCCGCCTTGGTAAAAAGTTACATCCGGCAACGTCGCGATATCTCCGAATTAAAGGGACGAGGTCATTGAAATGGCTGACGAAAGATCAAAGGAAATTCGCCGGCTGTCTTCTCTTTTCATTATAATACTCTTTGGTATAACCATCAAAATTATAAGAGCATTTTCGGATATTAAAAAGTTATTTATTATGCATAATGCGGTAACGTTGCATTAATATTTCTTAAATTTGACAGAAACCATCGAGTTTCGATGCTTAGAGTTGCTAAAAATTATGATTTTTATGAGATTTAAATATATTTTTTTTTGCTTAAATAATGCATTTTCCGCAAATGAAAAAAATATACTATTTCAAATGTTGTCTCTCTAATAAACAAAAGGTAATAATAAAAATCCCTGTCCGTAAAGTCGTCCGGACCTGAAAATCCCACTTACACAAGCATAAATTAGGTGTACCACTTTTCTCAGATGTACCTATATCTCAGTCTATAGAGAGATGTTAGATTTCTTCTTTTTTATATTTTGCGTTTGTTTTATATGTATAATTTGAACTAGATTATGACATACTAAAAATGTAATTCCATAAGTAATCCAGTTCTCGTACATTTTAAACACCTCGAGCATCCTCAAAAAGGACCAGAGCATCATCCCCTTTGTCCCTCACCTCGACAGGTGCACCACCCTCCCTGCCCTCGCACCTGTTCCTCTCGCGAAAGGCGCGCGCCGTGGGGGCCGTACGCGAATTCGCGCCGCGTTGCGCGTCATCCGTCGCTCTCGTCCGTCGCGGGCGCCGTTCTTGGCGGCCGCGACGGCCGACCGTCAGTCCGGGCTCGAACGCTAACAAGTGCGGCGGTCCCATCTTTCTACTCCTTGACGAACTCACTCACTGCTCTCTAACCACATCACACCGATCGACATCTCGTCTCTGACACCGGCAACGGTCTTGATTTTTTAAAGACGTTCGCGCCCTTCGGGAGTTCTTCTCATAATCACCGACCCCGCGACACGTCCTCTCTGTCTTTCAATTCGCCATCACGCTCCATCGGGGCCACTTGTTCTTGTTCTTCGCTAACTATTGCTACTTTTTTCCTAGTTCTCTTGCTGATCCGGTGCCGGACCTTTCGGCACCATTAAACGTTCCTCGGTTCAAGTACAAACCAATAACCGCGCGAAAAGTTTTAAAGTAAACTAAGTTTCCGTAACTTTTGAGCATTTTGTTTTGGCGTTTTGAAGACGAAGGCGGCAACAGGCGTCTTGTCCAAGAATTGAATTTAACGACAATCAATCCTAGTTATAGAAATTTAGAAACGTAAGTCCTAATCGTAGTTAAATTATTCTTATTAGACTAACACATTAAGTAAATTTAAGATAAAATTAACAAAAATAAAAGCGTGCTTGTATAACAGCATTAAATCACGAGCTTAAGGTCTTGTAACTTTTGCTAAGTTTCTTGACCTCCGTCCGCATCAACAGAGCTCGGCAGAATTACATTGGCGCGTCTATGTTAGATGTCGGTTAATGTTAGTTACGGTCTTACAACCTCCTCGACACCACGGGTCAATATCGTTTAGCAGACAATCGCTCTTTTGAAGAACTATATTTAATCGCTGATATCCGGACAATCTTTGAATCAAGGTTGTGCGCTCAGTCTATTAACTTAAATTTAAGCTTTAGCACTAAGTAATTTGTGTAATCTCTATCACAGTGTTAGTTGATACACTGTACTTTGATACATATCTCTTAGAGTTATTGGAACAGCTGTATAAGTACTAATTAGTTGCAAAGAATTTATCACTGTCACATGTTCATAATATAATCTTATAGTAATAAATTAACAATAGTAATTGATAAATTAAAGTAATAATTGTTCATATAATTAAGTATAATTCTCTAATAATAAGTTACCGAAGACAATCGTACAATATTGATCCAACGAGACAATCTCAATCAGACAATCGCTGGCTCGACCATTTCGCCCGTTAATTGCTCTGAAATCGGCACCACGACGTATTATTTTAACGCCCCTAGCCAATATCCCTATTTAGTACCCTTTTGCCCTGTTGTCCCCCCTTCTGACTGTTATCCCCCCATTACCCCCGCTGCCACCGCGCCACCCTGTGGTTGTGGCCAATGTGCCCCAGGTGCATTTAATTTACCACCTTTGGCACCGTCAACGTTGATCGTCAACCGGTATACCGAGATCAACTATTTCGACAATCAACAACTGCAACAGCATCATCAGCAAGCGGTTCATCACCAGGTGCATCAGAGTTCAGCCGTAGTGTTGCCTGAGAAGTTTTCTGCTACATTCGATATGGTAAGGCTAATTATGTGTGTGTTTTATTTCCTGCTCGACTTGAATAATGAATATTTATTTTGCTTCAACAAGTATTTCATTTTACCTAAAGAAGGCCGAAATTGATCGTTCATTTTATATGTTTAGATTTGTAAATTTATTATTAACGCCATAATTCATCCGTATAAATCTGTATGTATTTATTAATGCCATAATGACACTAAGGCTCGGTTTCCTAATCTATGGTAACCATTTGGTCAGGGTTAGTCAGTATGATCTCTATTGTCTAATTGATTAGTTTGTAACATTAGATATTAACGGGGACTTAATGGTCACTAACGAATGTGAAAGCAGGCTTTAATAGTACCCAATATCTCTAAAGCAAAATTAATTAAATATTCTATCCACTGATATATTTGCGCTCCTTTAATGTATTCTACCCCTAATAGTCTCCATATATCAAAATAAGTCTCTAATTTACGAGACTCTGTTAATGGACTAATATGTATGATTTTAATTGATTTAGTAATTATTGCTATACACGAATTGAACTAGAGGTATTTGAAGTGTCAAAACATTAAGCCTGAAATTGGTCATTAACTTGTGATGTTAGTTTCTTATTATTACTGAAATTTTCTGGCGAATTGGTCCTTAATGTCAATAAACTCCAGGTACAAAATTTGTTAACGAACATGAAATATGTTGACCTTGAATGTATTTCTTAAGGCTAGTTTACACGGGCAATTTATTCGCGAAGAAGTGTAAAACATCAAATTCACCTGAAATCCTGCGTTAAGTTCTTCGCGAATTTATTCACGTTCCATTTTTCCTTAATTTTACGTGAATTCAGTAGTGCCAATCACAAAAATAAAAATAATGGAGTGAGTGTTAAAGAGTACATACTTGCTTGTGGTTTTAAAATGCCACACTATTTATATTAAAATATAATTAGTTCAAGGCGTACAGAAAAAGAAATTCTTATCATACTAACCCAGAAATAGTTTTGTGTTGCTGGCTGGTAGACTGAAGCACTGAAGAAGTGCCCGAAAATTCATGAAGTTCTTGACCCATATAAAGCAAATGTTAATTCATGAAAAAAATGACGGATTAATTCTTGAATTAATTCACGAATAAATTGCTAGCCTAACGAACGTTAGCAGAAATAATTCATATCAAAGAATTCTTATTGTTTAAAGCACCACAGATTGTCACAATTAAAAACTATAGTGTAATAAAATATATTCTTTTAAATATCACATTTTTGACGATACATTACTCACATTTGTAAAATACCTTCTATTTGCATAAAATCTTATTATTTACGTAAATAAATAATTTAAAATAAATCAACTGTGATCAATCATTTATCAACAATCACCGTGACGATGATTTCAGTGTAATCACAATTTAGTTGGCATTTTTCCCATTGAATGGGATATACTTCAACACTTCTCGTTTTAATGGGCATATGG
Source organism: Pissodes strobi (assembly GCA_016904865.1). NCBI lineage: Eukaryota > Metazoa > Arthropoda > Insecta > Coleoptera > Curculionidae > Pissodes > Pissodes strobi. The sequence continues at coordinate 688,970 of MU182006.1, read as the reverse complement.
AAATTTAACGTCTAAATAAAATGATTACTTTTCACCCAATCTTCATAAAGGAAAATTCCTCTGAAAGGCGCTTCCCTCTATTTTAATTCCTTGTTAGAAAAAGTAAAATTCATTAAATAAGGGTGAAATATAAAGCATTATTTTTTTTTTGCATTTCTTAAAACCCTTGTAAGTGATCTCTCTGATCATCTAGAGTGGCGAAAGTGTCAACTAGATTCTGTTTTTGAATTCCATTTCTATCTCATGTAATAAAGGTTCTATGATTTTTTTAACTGCATTTTCAGAATCATATTAATGGATCATAGTGGTTTAATTATGAAATAATAAATGTAGTTATATATTATTTATTTTGTACTGTAATGCATATAACACATAACGTAAGAAAATTAAACTGAACAGCAGCACCATGAACTTCCAAGCCGGCTTGAATTCTTGCGGTAAGTTATTCCACAAAATTGGTAATACGGCTCTAGGTTGTGCTAGATTTTGAACGGGCAAGGGCACACTGCACTGTAACTGTTCAAGAACATCACGCCAAGACACTACCTTTTGTTCCGGGAAACCCGCAATAAAACAGGATGTGCTGCAGGGATCTATTTTGGGTCTGCTTTTGTGTGTGCTGTATGGGAATAGTCTACCGATGAGTCTGTGAGGTGGTGGGGTCTGTCAGTACGCTGATGATATGTCAATGATATTGGCAGATCCGTCTACGCCCTGGCAAGACAGCACTAATGGTTTTCAGTATGGCCAGGCAGAGCAAGGAGTATTTATATCTAAAAATGGAAAACGGGATTCTCTAACATTTCTTGGCCTGCAAATTGATAGGAGTCTCAACTGGGAAAAACATGTCTTAAGCCTTCAATCAAGGAGGAGCAGTGCAGGGCTATGGGCGAAGGTGGCGCAATTCAGTGACGATTACTGGTTGAAAGCTATTCAATTTTGGGTATGTTCAATGTATAATTAATTATGGAATTCACTTTTGGCCGTCATCAAAGGATGCACTAAAAATATTCAGGGTACAAAAGAGAATTATCAGATGTGTGCTACACCTACGTCCTATAATATCATGTCTAGTGAATATTTGTCAGAATTAAAAATATTGTTAACTGTTTTCTAATTAATTACATTCTTTTAATCTTTTGTAAATAAACATTAAGTTAGCCACATAGCCACGCCACTCAACGCCACCGAAGTCTAGGTGGCGTTGAGCCACTAATATGTCAGGTTCAGTTCTTCGAAACCAAGAGGATAAAACTCTATTGTCAATTGTCAGTAAGGTGTCGGAACATAGGGGATCAACTGGCCCGCAGTAGCGTAGTAGTGTCAAACACCGACATCCATATAAGTTCGGTGGTGTCAAGACAATTTGCCAAATTTCAAAATCAATGAAACATTTTATGATTTTACATGCTTCATTAGCTCAAAATTAAAATTTCAGATTGCCAATAACAGAAATTTTTAAACTGACGTTATCAAGGGAAAAAAGTGTGTGATCAATATTGATAAATGGGCTATTTGGAGGTTAGCATTCACTTTTTATGTGAAAATTCCGCATTTCCCATTTTTTTTTTCATTGAATTACGTGTCTAGATAGGGCTATAGCATTATCATATCCAAAAAAATATATTAGTTTTCAGAGCTAATGTGAAACGAATCCGAACCCTGGACATCAGGCAACTTTCAACCTGGTCATGAGAAGCATTATAAGATCCTTTACAGAAATAGTGCACTATATAAAAATCGGCCTTTCCCATTGGTCGCTCCGCATCTCTATATTTTCTTTCTCTAGTAGCATTTGTAAAAATTAACCAGCTCCTTTTTCCAGCTAACCATAATAGCTATGCTGCACATCATCTTTTATAAAAAAACATATTATAGGGCTATTAAGTTCTACACTTACTGCCTGAGGAGCATTTAAAGATCCTTTACACAAATAGTGCACTATATAACAATCGACCTCTCCTATTGGCCGATCCATCTCGTATTACGATATGTCTGCGTGATGCAAACGATTTCTGTCAAGAGCTCTGGTGGTGCAGAGGTTTATACAGCTGGGTCTCACCTGGACGACCGAGGTTCGAACCCCGTTGCTATTTTTAATTTTTCTTTAAGATTATGTTTCTAAACAGTTTTTTTCTTGATTTTGGGAATGTCTTGGGTTAGTTTGGGTTAGCACCTGGTTAGTTTACTTTTCTTGAGCCCCGTAGCGAGCGAAGCGAGCGGATGACAATGCGGATCGACCAATAGGAAAGGCCGATTTTTATATAGTGCACTATTTGTGTAAAGGATCTTATAATGCGCCTGAGGACATCCTTTCCATTGCCGGAGGGTTGCTCAAGAGAGCAGTCTCAAAACTAGCTGCAGACTCACAATTTTATACAATATACAATTTTTTACAATA
>MU182006.1:658473-686469 GCA_016904865.1 Pissodes strobi | reverse complement strand
TTTTTTTCTTGCTTGTGATTGACAATAAAACAGTTTGTTATTATTATTATTATTATGATTTAGCAGTACGGGCTGTTGCGAGAACTACTGCTTTCTGCATCAATTTGAAGAGATGTTCGCTCAATCCGAGTTCCTTGATGTTTATTAACGGGTTCATTGGAGCGAGTCCTGTTGATGACACAATGATTGGCACCGTTCTTACTTTCTCCATTCTCCATTGTTGCCGGATTTTCTCTTGTAAATCTCGATATTTGGCGACCTTTTCTGGGTGCTTCGCCTACAAATTGTTGTTGTTGGATATGGCGATGTCGAACAGCGTGGCTTCCTTGGCCCGCTTATCTACGACAATGATGTCCGGTCTATTCAAGGTCGCCATCTGGTCAGTAAGCACAGTGCGGTCTCAGTAGATCTTATAGTTGTTACTTTCTAAAACACATTCGGGAGGGTATTTATATTAACTTACTTTTTCCGTCTGCAGCAGCAACAGCTTGTCTGCTAGTTCCTGATGGATTATCTTCGCAACTACATCGTGCCTGACTTTATATTCTGTTGCTGTGAACGTTTGGCATCCTCCTGTAATATGCTGGATGGTCTCAGTGGTTTGACAGCCGTATCGACATCGATCATTCGCCATCGAAGCATCTACAATTATGTAATTGAGATAGTTTCTGGTGGGAATCACTTGATCTTGAATAGCCAGCAGAAAGTCTTCTGTTTCAGGGAACATTTGTCCTGAAACTAACCATTAGTTCGACGCTGTATTGTCGACGTGATTCTGGGTGCCTCATTCGCATGTCTCCCATGTAAGGACTTTTCCTGCCACACTCGTATTTTCTCAAGGGCGGTATGATGGCGGTCTTGAACTTGGTGTTCTTTTAAAAGTAGTGGTGTAGAGTCGTCTGTGTTACAAACTACCCTATGAACTTCTGAGGAATTCGCTTTCCCCTGAAAATAATTGCGCAAATTATTTATTTGACGTAGATCCGCTAGACCTCTTCCACCTAGATGGATTGGTAAGGTTGTTCGCGCCACTGCGCTCCTCGGATGGTATTTGTGTGCTTCTTGTTTTCTGCTGGAGATTTTCAATGCCATTGCCGGTCCATGCTGCCAATCCAAACGAGTATCCATGAACTGTAACGACATAAGTCTTGATAGACTTACAGATATTTCTGCTCTTAAGTTGAGTTTTTGTCAAACGTTTTATCTTTCTAGTAAATTCTTCTGTTAATTCAGCCTTCGTTGCGCCATGTGACATGCGCATTGTTTGTTTCATTCCGAGGTACTTGTAAAATTCATCTCCCTTCATTGCCTCGATGTTCTGGCCGTCCCTAAGTTCAAAGTGACCTGGACATACTATACCTCGTACGATGTTCACTGTGCAGCACTTTCCCAGTCCAAACCCCATTCCAATATCCATGGAGAATTGTTCTACAATCTTCAGCATTTGCTCTAGCTGATTTTTGGTAGCTCTTATAAGTTGTAGGTCATCCATATAGAGAAAATTATTGACTTTCTCTCCTGCCTGGATATTGTTTTTGATATTGTACCTATAGGAAGTAGAATTCAGCTGGTGGGATAGAGGGTTCGTCGCAGTACCTCATAGTAGGCTGAGGACTACCTCTTTTTATTGCTATGTTTTCGGTGGTAATCCCGGCTTCATTAAGATATATTTTCGTTTGTCAAGATGTCATGCCATGCCTTAAAAAGATAACAATCTTAACATCAGTCTTATATATTTGAAGAACCTTTAGTAGCCACTCTTGAGGCACAGAGTCGTAAGCCTTTATAATCGATGTAAGCCATGTACAGATTCCTAGGCTTGGAAACTGCCTAGTTACAGATGACAGAGTCGATTATGAGTTGCTCTTTGCACCCCATTGAACCCTTAGCGCATCATTTCTGTTGGTCAGCAAGGATCTTGTTTCGCTCAGAGTGTGCACATAGCTGGTGCGCCAAGCTGGTTATTATCACTTTGTACATCGTTGGGAGATACGTAATTGGACGATACTTGGATGAATCCTCCGTGTTTTCCGGGTCCTTCGATAAAAGGTATGTGGCACCCTCAAATAGATAGCGTGGCATATTTTCAGGATTGGCGATTACGTCATTAATTAAATTTGTCAATTTTTGGTGGGTACATTGGAGTTTCTTGAGCCAGTAGTTCTGTATTCTATCTGGGCCATGTGCCTTCCAGTTATGGGTATCTCTGAAGACGTTTGTAACTTCTGCTGTCGTATTATTATTATTATTATTATTATTATTATTATTATTATTATTATTATTATAATTGTTATTATTATTATTATTATTATTATTATTATTATTATTATTATTAATATAATAAACTGTTCATCTTTGAGCTTATCAAGATTTCTGGTGCTAATAGTTACATTCACCTCGTGAATATTCATTCATATAGGGGCCCAAGGGTATGACTTGCCAAAACTTAATAGTTAGTTCCGTATTATCCATATCTGTCTATCGGTTTATTAACATAATTATTTCGTTTGTTGGACTGATTGTTTTAACTTTCAATAGTGCATATTATGAAAACTTGTCCTTTAGGGCTCGCAGTTGCCCTTTTTTGCTAAATCACCGTAAAATATTACATCTTATCCAACATGTAGTTACGTTCGTAAAAAATTACAAGTATATCGAGATATGAACAAATAAATTGAATTTAAATTGAAAGAAAGTTGCCTAATTTTAAATTCAATGGAATATAATAATATGGTTAGAAAGTTCTTTAGGTGACAAATGAATTTGCCATTTTCTGTGATCGCAAACAAAGGACGATCTACTTATATACATTGTAATCTGTAATCTATAGTTCCACACCGACCCGGAAAATAAGTTCGAACAAACCCAAAGCACAAATATTTGTTCAAGTAAATAAATGTTTACTTTATAAAAGACTTAACTCCCCCCAGATGTGGATGCACTGATGGCTTGGGCGTGTGTATGTATAAACACAGATTGTCAGGCAGCTATCTACCTGTCGTGCGGTTTGTGTGTTTTCCTTTAATGGAAAATTTAAACAGATAAATTGATTTATTCTTAAATAGATTTCCTTTCTGTTTCCTAGGTATATCTGTATATGTTAATAGCGGTTCCTTCTGGTTTCAGAATATTTGATGACCGGTAGCAAAGGTAACTTCAAAGACGTTTAACCTAGAATTAAATGTCCTGGTGTAACTTTACCACCCAACATGCCAGTTTTATAGCATACAAATTTTATTTTATTAAATTAAAGTAGAAATGGAAACTGGCCTGGAAAAAGCTGATATATAAAATCGTGAAATGGAAGAAGAACTCTGATTTTAACTATTCTTCGAAATAGTTGTTAATGATGTGAAACGTAGAAAATGTTAAATACACAATGATACAATAAAATAAAATGCTACGACAAAATTTTAAATTAAAATTGGAAGAGAGCATAGAAAGATTAGGATTAGTCCACAGAAGCTAGAACTAGATTTAAGGACTACAGTTCATACTTAGACATAGCTGAAAAGCCTTTCTAATATGAGAGAGATCCTTAAAATCACTTTCTTCTAAGAATTTCCTAATATCACAGTAGCCCTTCCTCCTCAAAAAAATACCCCTGTGTCTGTTTAGGATAAGGCTCTTAAACATCAGGGGTAACTTGTTCCAAATATTGACAATACTGTGCACAACATTTCTTTGTACGTAAGAAAAATTAAAATACCATATCTTTAAACCAAGAATACCACATTCATAAATATAAAGACTGTTAAGATCTTCCTATCAATAAAGACATTCCAACAAGTTCCAATTTGTGTAATTTTTTAAGATAGTTCTAGTGCACCTCTTTTGAACATAAAAATCCTATCCCATTCAACAAAGTTTCCCCCGAATATGACACCATATCTGATAGGTGTATACGCTTTCCAGTCCAGTCTGCGATCCAGCTTGATTTCCAGAAACAAGAGACTCTCCACCGTTTCAAACCCCTCTCCTTCGTATTCAACAGAGAGGCTTCGCTCACGCATTCCAAATGTAATAAGTTTTGTCTTCGAGACATTCAATAAAAGATTATTCACTGTAAACCAATTTATTAACCTTTCAAGAGCCGACACAACGCCGTCTTCACAGTTTTTACAATCTCTGGACAATACTACATAATTCCCGATAACATTTACAATATCATTAGTATACGCTATGTACAAAAAAGGTCCCAAAATTGAACTTTGTGGGACGCCCCTCTGCACACAGCGACGCTCTAATACCACTCGCTCACCACGTTTGTTATTTTCAGTCACCCTCTCCTATTTATGTGGTATGATCTAAAAAGCTGTAATGCAACGTCCCTAACATCATACAGTTCCATTTTCGTCAGTAGAACCCCATGATCAACGCTGTCAAAAGCTTTCGGCAGATCGAGACACAGGGCTGCCGTCACCCTGTTGCTGTTTAGTGAGTCTAGGATATTTTTCAGAGATATATAGTTATAAATATTTTATTAAGGTTTGAAAGAAGCGAAATGGGTCTATAATTGTGTAGCGTATCCTTTTTCCCCTTCTTGTATCTTACCTAAGGCTCCTTCAGCGCGTCAGGATACCCCCTTCCCACCAAGAAATGAACGATTGATTACATGAATTAGGAGCAACTATATGCTCACCTATATTTTTTTAGATTGACACAGGAACCTCATCACACACCCCACTGATTTTTCATTATTTAATAATATTATGTGCCTTAGAACCTATTCACACTTTCAACCTTTTTGGTCTTCACTGCAATAACCTGGGCCATATTTCTCATGAAGTTATCAGCATTTATAACTGTACTGATCAACATCTTCATGTGACAATGTATCTGATATTCATGCTGGTTATAATGTGTCACTAACGAATTCGCACAAATAGTTGCAATAGCTGGTTTTACATAGATTCAGGCTTAGTGTGACAACTGATATATCTCCTGAATCCATAGGAGATCAATCACAGAACGAAATCCTTTATAATGAATACTCTGTTTATATAAAAGTGATCATATTTCCAGAAAGTCGAGAAAGTGTTCAAAAACCGACTTAGAAACCACCAGGAAATATGATTATGGTTGTATTTTGGACTTGCCATACTGTAGTGCTCTTAGATGTCCTGATCTATTGCAGCTCTTTATCATTAGTTCTAGTATCTGAATATCATCATCTGAATAGAAAAGTCTGGAGAGCTAGACTTATAAGAAGCTAATGGGGGGCGGGGGAGACGTATTGGTCCAAGCTCTTCCATCTTTTGTTCTTCTGTACCACTGGGCGAACTAGATATGTCCTCTATCATAATTATACATACATACAAATCTGGCCAAAAATATTAAAAGTCACTCTTGCAAAATGACATTGCTGAGGAAGTAAGATAAAGAGCTAGAAATATAAGTAAGAGTGCTTTTGGTATTAATTATTAGGTTTTGCAAGGGTGACATTTTGATAAATCCAAACAAAAAGTAAACAAATATATAGGTATATTCAGACCAACAACGCAGGTATTTATAAACTTTGAGTATAGTGAAAATATCCGAATCTGACAGCAGCATATCAGGTTATCGACTGAAATAAATTATTCGACCTCTCCAATCTCATCAGTTTTTAATAGTCCGTCGTTTCTATTTTAACCCGTCAGATAACATTAAGAGTCGGCATAACCGGAAGCGCGAAAATTGATATTCCCAGGCCGGAAATTATTGATATCAGAATGAAAATTGGAAACTTAGATTGAAAATTTGGAGCATTCATTTCGTGCTGAGGGTTATTTTTGTTGGAGCGATAGTACTATAGGGACGCCAATTATCAATTGCGATTGTTGGTTTTTACTAGAAGAAATGATGAAAATAACTTGTTGAGTCCATCCACCTATACTTTCTAAGTTTATACATACCTACATGGTTAAATAATATCTGGGCACGTCATTTTAGCCATTATTTCGTTTAAATTCGATAAATCTAAAGTAAATATCAATACATAATATAATAGCAAATAATCATGTATTATTAATTTAAAAAACATGCGAGAGATTCAGTATCAACATTTCCTCATTTCTATTATAAAAAATCAAGTTATAGTTGCGCGCATGTATCTTCTTGGTTCGGAGGTTATGCAAGGTACGCAAACTGATTGAGTTATGTGGGGTTAATAAAATAAGTATAGGATAACTAAGGTGATAGGTGGGGGATAAAACACCGTAAAACCGTCCAGAAAGGCTTTGTTATAAAGGTAGCTGCACTGATGCCCTCCTTATCAGTGCAACTACCTTTATGACAAACCCTTTCTAGAGGGTTCTTGAGGTTTTACCCCACACATATCCCCTTAGTTATTACCATAATGGGACTTGCACTGGAATGTAAAAGGAATTAATAGGGCTGCATTGAATGATCGTTGGTAAGGCGACAAATATCAAGAAGGGCGTTTTCTTAAAGGTAATAGCAATGGAAACCAAGTCACCGGCACTGGGCTTTGCGTTACCTTTTATGCTTAATTTTATTAATAAAATCTCGCTAGTTTATCAAATGTAACAACAAATGGGATTGAGGCTCATACAGGACTGACTTTTTATGTATCTCCTAATAGTTTTCGAATTATTATATAGAGTAATAGTAAGTATAAGGTAATTAAACAAAAATTGTCTTTGTTTAATCATCTGTAGACGTGATAGAAGAAGGAACCCAATTTTATGTATTTATTTATCTCTTCAAGCCATACATTCGAATATCGACAAGGCGCCGTCAACTTAATAAAACTTGCACTTAAAATTACGATTATAGAAAAATGCAATCTACAAGAAAGATTACAATACACAAAACAAAATAAATCACAAGTAGCAACACACAAACCAATAAAATGATAAAGATTAGAAATTAAATGAGAAGAGGCAACCTTCCTTAAGATCTTTTATAACATGTTGTTTAAATCTGTTAAAGTTTGTTATATTTCTTATTTCTGATGGTAGCTTCAAAAATGCTCTAATGGCTCCATATCGTGGTCCTCTCTCGAAAAACGTTGTTCAATGTTCAGGTATGTTAAGGCAATTCTCGGCTCTAGTACCAACCGATACATCACTCCTACAGTTCCTGTGGGTCAGGAATAGATTAGGATGTTTCTTCACAAACAAAACCAGTGCAAGGAAAATAAAGGGAAGTTGCTTTTAAAAATCCAAGTTGCGTAAAATATGCCCTACAATATTGACGGTAAGGCAATTTCAACATGCAGCGAATTATTCGTTTCTGGGCAATGAAGATTTTTTTACTCCTGAAGATGATCCCCAAAATATGATTCCATATGAGATTATAGACTGTACGTATGTATGAGAAATAAAATACGCAGATTTTTACTGGATACATGATGTCTTATAGAGCGAATCACCATGCATACGCTATTAAATTTAGATCGCAGGCATCCAATGTGAGCCTCCCAAGACAATTTGCTGTCCACATAAACCCCCAGAAATTTCTCCCTCTCGACAATCGGTACAGATCTATGTTGCAGACCAACATACAGGGATGCGCTCCTGCTCCCGCCAATAATAAACTCCATGAGACCAGTTTTCTGTATGGTTAAGATAAAGTTGTTTGTCCTGCACCAGTCAGACATATGTCCGGCGAGCTGAGACAGTTCGCCTCGGGAACCAGCAGACAAAATGACTGATGTATCATCCGCAAATTGACTTATCGCCCCAGGCACTGATCCCCAGACAAGTCATTGACATAAAGCAGGAACAGAAGCGGACCCAATATTGATCCATGGGGCACCCCCTGAGATACCCGCACAAGCGAAGATACACGCGGTCCAGCATCTCCCTAAACACACACACACACTAGCTCCTATCAGACAAATACGATTTCAATAGTGAGACACCCACTCCCCTCACACCACACGCCTCCAACTTGCCCAGGAGTCTGGGATGGTTTATAGTATCGAATGCCCTTGAGATATCAAAAAATAACCCTGCCGTTAACCTTTTTTTATCTAGCTGATGAAAGATATGGTCGATAATATTAAAAATTGCTGCGTCCGTAGATTTTCCCGGACCTAAATCCAAATTGATGTGGAACCAGCATCTTGTTTTGTTGCATAAATGCTATGAGTCGGTTATAGATTGCTCTCTCCAGAACCTTCGACACTGATGGCAACAAAGATACCTGTCTGTAATTGTCGATGTTGCCCCTGTTCCCTTTTTTAAAAGCTGGGATCACATTGGCTTTTTTCAAAGAACCGGGAAAAACACGCGTTAGGAAACATGTATGAATTATGCCAGTCAAGAGTTCAGCAACCAAATCAGCAACCTTTCTTAACAGAAACACTGGGACTCCATCCAAGCCAGCCGACCGCTTATTAGGTAGACGCCTTATAATGTCAGAGACCTCACAAACATCAACAGGTGTAAGAAAAAATGTTGGGTAAGTATTACTACTTCTGTAGGAATGGTTACTTGATCGGGTAGGATTCAAAAGAAACGCCTCACTAAACAATTTTGCAACCAAATCAGGTTCTTCGACTATTCCCTTAGATGTTTCAAGCCTGATATATAAGTTTTGATGCATCTTATTCGTAAGTTCATTAAAAATCTCCCAAACAGCCCCAACCCAGTGGCGGCTCGTGAGGTTTTAAATAGGTAGTGCGCAATGTATGTGGGTTTTTTCGCACGCATCGGAGGACGCCCGCTGCAGGCGCTGCCGGAGGAAAGTTTTGGGGGTGACACGCCCATTTTTTACCCAAAACTCGTTAAAATCGTTTAAAAAACATGAATTCGGCGCCCTCTTGAATGGTAATTGTTGCGCACGATTTACCTCCCACTTTTTTCACACAAGCTGAATTTTTCAGGACCTATAATAAATGTGTTGCATCAGCCGTAGCTTGAAGGCGAAGAGGCTGGACGCTGGACATATTTAATTAGGGCGTAAATCTATGACGTCTCTCATTGTTTATTGTGATACGTTTGTTAGTTTATAAGCAAAAAATATGGGATTCGCTCTATTACCTTGTCAAGACATAAGCGAAACTTTTATAAAGAATATTTTTTTTTTCATTTAGGCCTTCCCTTTTTGTTAATTGAGTGTTATATTTAAAAATAACTATGTTTTAATTACATTTTTGCACGGTTGAAACCGAGTTATTTACATTTAATTTTTTTTCCGGCCATATGGGCTAATGCAAATGATTTTTTTTGAATAATTATCAAAAAATACTTCCTACAAAGACCTTATTGTGCATTGGACCAAAAAATAAGTATTTTTTCCTCTATACGATGGTACCAATATCTCGATTTTTGATGATAGTGTCCTTTTGTGGAGTCTAATTTTGTATTACCTCCGGAATAAGGGTTATCATATCATGTACTTTCATCCCTGAAAAAATCAGCTTGTGACACCATACCATACACGCAAGAATTGCAAATTATCACTAAATTAAGCTACAAAGTGCGGATCTAAATAGCGCACGGATGAGCCTTGACTTCTCGTGATTTTACGAAGATTCCCGACCGTTTTGCATGACGAAAATGCATTTAACAAGAGCGCCGAACACTAGCGCACGCCAGATCACCGTCTATAGATATTCTAATAAGTCCGCTCACTCGAACGCGCCGCGGAAAATTTCCCTCCTGCCTGCGCCAATCACTCACCCATCGGCATTGACATTGACGTGTGTCAATGTCACGGCTTAGCCGTGACTCAGTTTTCGCAAGTACTTCCGCGATCGGACGGTGTGAATTTATTTTTACGGAATAGTTTTCGCACGATTTACGCTATACGCTATTTAAAAAATATATATATATATAGTTAAGATGGCTAAGGGTAGTTTTTCTTATTGTACTGTTGATGACTGTTATGTAACTACACGTGATCTCTCCTTCTTTCTCTCTTATGGAATTGGTAAAGAATTATTCAATTTTTATGAGACGAAGTGAATGAAGCTAACCGAAAGTTGATTGGATGACTAACCCAAACCAACAAAATCTATTAAAATTGATTATAACGTATCGGAACCGGTTCAAATGACTAAAATAAGTAAGGCTAAATGAAACTAACCGAAAGTTGATTGGATGACTAGCCCAAACTAACCAAATATATTAAAATTTGTTATAGCGTATCGGAACCGGATCAAATGACTAAAATAAGTTAAGACTATGTGAAACTAACCGAAAGTTAATTAGACGACTAACCAAAACAAACCAAATGTATTAAAATTGATTATAACGTATCGGAACCGGTTCAATGTATCAAATAAGATGAGACTAAGTGATTCGACGACTAACCCAAACTAACCGAATCTATTAAAATTGATTATAACCTAGCGAAACCGGTTGAATTCACTAAAATAAGTCGAGACAAAGTGAAACTAACTGAAAGTTGATTCGGGGACTAACCCAAATTAGCCAAATCTATTAAAATTGATTATAACGTATCGGAACCGGTTCAAATGTCTAAAATAAATTGAGACTAAGTGAAATTAACCGAAAGTTGATTCGACGACTAACTCAATCTAACCAAATCTATAAAAATTGATTATAACCTATCGGAACTGGTTGATATGACTAAAATGAGTTGAGACAAAGTGAAACAAACTGAAAGTTGATTCGGCGACTAACCCAAACTAACCAAATCTATTAAAATTGGTTATAGCATATATCCGATATGCTGATCAAATGACTAAAATAAGTCGAGACAAAGTGAACCTAACCGAAAGTTGATTCGGCGACTAACCCAATCTAACCAAATCTATTAAAATTGATTGTAACCTACCGGAACCTGTTGAAATGACTAAAATAAGTTAAGACAAAGTGAAACTATCTGAAACTTGATTAGACGACTAACCAAAACTAACCAAATGTATTAAAATTGATTATAACGTATCGGAACCGGTTCAAATGACTCAAGTAAGTTGAGACTAAGTGAAACTAACCGTAAGTTGATTCGATGACTAACCCAAAGTAACCAAATCTATTAAATTTGATTATAACCTAGCGGAACCGGTTGAATTCACTAAAATAAGTCGAGACAAAGTGAAACTAACTGAAAGTTGATTCGGCGACTAACCCATACTACCCAAATCTATTAAAATTGGTTATAGCATATCGGAACCTGATCAAAAGACTAAAATAAGTTGACTAAGTGAAACTAACAGAAAGTTGATTAGACGATTAACCAAAACTAAACAAATGTACAAAAATTGATTATAAAAACGTATCGAAACCGGCTCATATAAATAAAATGAGTTGAAACTTGAGAAGTATTTACTTCAATCACGTGTCTTGTGCTACTCGCTACGCGCGCGTCAGTATCCCATATTAAGCAAACATAATCGAAACTAACTATAATGAATCAAACAAGCGCATTGAGACGGGGGCGCTACACGCTTGACCAACCCTGCCTAACACTAAACTAAAATTAACCCCAACTAACAAATATAACTAAAAAAATAAAAAGAAAACATGTCACCGACGGGAATCGAACCCGGGCCGTAGTATCACAAGCACAAAAGCTGATCCCGAAACGCAACTGCGCATGATTGCAAATAGTTATACCGCAGACGCTAGACGCTTGTATAGAAACGCAAGGAATATAAGGAAACAAAATACCTATAGTCAGCAAGAGAAATAATCACGCTCCTCAAATCCCCTTTTCGATCTTTAATATAGAGCAATGAATAATATCAATTCTTATCAGCTTAATATCACTATCGCTTTGCCTCGCTTTAATAAGTTATATAAAATAATAATTTCAGGAATAGTAGATATTATATAGATATATATTTTAAATTTAGCACATCACAACTATTGACTAACATAAAATTGTCAAACTGAGAAATGTACCATTTTAATTTAAAACCATATAGAATTAAAGAATTAATCTGGCAACACAGCATTGTCTACAAACCTTTCATGCGCCGTCTGCGTTATTTCAATAAAAACAAAACAATACATTGAAAGTCGGCAGAGAAAAGTAGTAGCAATTACAACAGATTTGTACACAAGTTTTTAATGATTTTTTATTAAAAAAAGTCACGAGTAGCACAGTATACGTGATAGAAGTGACTACTTCGTTAGCGAGTCTCAACTTATTTTACCTTTTTGAGCCGGTTCCGGTATATTATAATCAATTTTAATGGAGTTGGTTAGTTTTGGGTAGTCTTCTAATCAAATTATACGTTATAATCAATTTTAATAGATTTGGTTAGTTTGGGTTAGTCGTCGAATCAACTTTCGGTTAGTTTCACTTAATCTCACTTATTTTAATCATTTGAACCGGTTCCGATATGTTATAATCTAAGATTTAGTTAGTTTGGGTGAGTCGCCGAAGCAGCTTTCGGTTAGTTTCACTTAGTCTCAACTCGTTTTAGTCATTTGAAGCAGCTCCGATGCGTCATAATCAATTTTAATAGATTTGGGTTAGTCGTCCAATCATCTTTCGGTTAGTTTCATTTCGTCTCATAAAAATTGATTAATTCTTTACCGATTCCATAAAAGAGAAAGAGGAAGAGAGTGAGTCATATGCTTTATATCTCTTGCGAGACGAAAATTCCAAATCGTGTCGTTACATGCATGGCTTTGAAAAATCACTTTCATGAATCCAAAGAATATCAAAATAGCGTAAAATTTGTGGATTTCTAATATTTACCTTCGTCCAAATTATGTATATAAGTTGAGTTATATATGAGTATAAGTGAGTTTGATCGCTGTTTTAACCACTAATTAAGAATAAAAAAAACCCTAGATGGAAAAAACTTTTAATGCTTGGGTTAAGTTATGGGTGTGGCACAGGTTAGTTGGTGTTTTAATTTTTTTTTTAAAGACGACATCCACTGTGACAACGCATTTTTGTCATATTAATAACAAAATGTAATTAAATATCGATACCTATCGACAGCCGAAAATATCAGGTTAAAATTATTCCATTGTCGCTATTTTCCTGTTATATTTTGTAACTTGTGTTCGTAATTAAACAATACAAGTTGTACCTATTGGTATTTTTATCCATATCGTAGATAATATTTCCTTTATTATTTACTTACTTATTATAAAACTAAGTAACTATTACAAAGTAGTATCATTAATGAGCTATAAATGAGACAGATAATGTCAATAGTTGTTCATAACAAATAAATAATCCAAACATTAATACGTAATCATATTCATATCATTCATTCCTAATAGAACGCTCCCCGTATAAAAATAATCGAGCGGCAGTTCATATTGATCGTACACCGTAGCTGCACCCATTCGTTTACTGTACAGTGGCCGAGTGTGTTCAAGGTCAACGGCAGTATTTTCCACGGCATGCTGGAGTGAGCGGACTTATTAGAATATCTATAGACGATGGCCAGATATAGACTAGTTTCAAACCGAACATTAGCGACTAACCATAACTAACCAAACACATTAACATTGGTTATAACGTATCGGATCCGGTTCAAATTACTAAAATAAATTGGAACTAACTGAAACTAATCGAGAGTTGATTGATCCACTTACCAAAAGTAATCAAAATCACCAAAAAGAGCTAAAACGACTCGGAAGATATTAAAAATATTAAAGTAAGTTAAAACTAACCAAAATGAACCGAATTTTGGCAACTAACCCAAGCTAACCAAAAACATTAACTTTGATTATAACGTATCGAAGCTGGTTCAAACGACTAAAATAATTTAAAACTAACTGATATTAACCTAAAGGTTATTGAACGACTAACCAAAAGCACCAAAAAGGGCTAAAGCATATCGGAACAGTGTAAAAAATTAAAGTATGTTAAAACTAACCCAAATTAACCGAATTTTGGCGGATAACCAAAATTAACCAAAAACATTAAAATTGCTTATAACGTACCGGAACCGGTTCAAATTACTAAAATAAATTAAAACTAGCTGAAATGACTATAACGTATAGGAACCGGTTCAAATGACTAAAATAAGTTGAGACTAAGTGAAACTAACCGAAAGTTAACTGACGACTATCCAAAACTAACCAAATCCATTAAAATTGATTATAACGTATTGGTGACTAAAATATGTTAAGACTATGGGAAACTAACCGAAAGTTGATTGGACGACTAACCAGAACTAACCAAATCTATGAAAATTGACTATAACTTATTAGAACCAGCTCAGATAAGTAAAATAAGTTGAGGCTAAGTGGAACTAACCGAAAGTTGATTAGACGTCTAACCAAAACTAACCAAATCTATTAAAATTGATTATAACGTATCGGAACCGATTCAAATGACTAAAATAATTTAAGACTAAGTAAAACTAACGGAAATTTAATTGAACGACTAACCATGATTATAACGTATCGAAACCGGTTCAAATGACTAAAATAAGTTAAGACTAAGGGAAACTAACCTGACTTATTTGAGCCGGTTCCGATATGTTATAATCAATTTTCATAGATTTGGTTAGTTCTGGTTAGTCGTCCAATCAGGACGACTAACCAGAACTAACCAAATCTATGAAAATTGATTATAACATATCGGAACCGGCTCAAATAAGTAAAATAAATTGAGACTAAGTGAAACTAGCCGAAAGTTGATTAGACGACTAACCAAAACTAACTTAATCTATTAAAATTGATTATTACTTATCGGAGCCGACTTACATGACTAAAATAAGTTGAGACTAAGTGAAACTAACCGAAAGTTGATTCGACGACTAACCAAATATAATCTAATCTATTAAAATTGATTATAACGTATCGTAACCGGTTCAAATGACTAAAATAAGCTGACACTAAGTGAAATGAACTGAAAGTTGATTAGACGACTAACCAAAACTAGCTAAATCTATTAAAATTGATAATAACGGATCGAAACCGACTCAAATGACTAAAATAATTTGAGACTAAGTGAGACTAACCGAGAGTTGATTGAACGACTAGCCCAAACTAACTAAATCCATTAAAATTAATTAAAACGTATCGGAACCGGTTCAAATTGCTAAAATAAGTTAGGACTAAGGGAAACTAAACAGAAAGTTGATTGAACGACTAACCAAAACTAGCCAAATCTATCAAAATTGATTATAAGGATTGGAACCGACTCAAATGACTAAAATAGGTTGATACTAAGTAAAACTAACCGCGTTAGATCGGGGATTGAGAGACGAATTGAATGCAGTTTTTACAACCACCACTAATGTTATAAATTCTAAAAATGAACGAAACTTGAAGTAATATGGTATATGTGGTATATTTTGGTAAACTAAACTTACGTAATCTGCTAAAATCATTTTTAGCCATTAGATTGTTTTAAGGGTGGGTGAGGGTGACTTCTAGTTTCTCACGACATACTAGTCGTGTTTCATATCGTTAGATCGAGAAATGTGAGACGAATCGAATGCAAATGGTCTTTTGCTTTTTACAACCACACTTATAACGTTATAAATTGTAAAAAAGAACGAAACTTGAAGTAATATGCATTTATTTGGTATATTTTGGTAAACTAAATTTACGAAAACTAATCTGATCTCACCCAAACTTCTATCAACTATTATATTTCCACACAATTATGAGTTTTCTAAGATCTCAAATTTAATAAGCGTTGCATTCTGCTTCGGCATTTTCAATGTCACCCCCGGTTGGTTTGTATTTTGTGATTTGAACTAAAATGGAGAAAAATACAGCTCATAAGGTGTGTATTGTACCAATGTGCACAAATACGACATTTAAACATTCACATTAAAGGTACAGATTTCTCTGCAATATATTCTTCATTTTACAATGTTAGATGGTAGCTGTATCAATACTTTATCAGGAATAAACTCAACGCAAACGTGCTTTATTTGCGGTTCGTCTTTCAACGAGATGAACACAGATAAGTTTTCGAAAGGGTGACAAAAATTGAAAAACCTTAACTGTGGCCTATCTTTCCTTCATTCATGGATCCGTTGTTTTGAATGTTTGTTATATATTGCCAATAAAGTGTTGGCAAGTTAAGGACCCTGGAAAGAAAAAACTTGTTGAAAACCAAAAACGAAAACTTCAGAAGGGTTTTAAAGTTCAAATGGGATTAATTATTGACAAACCAAAACCAGGCTATGGATCCACGAATTATGGGAATATGGCTAGAAGGTTTTTTCGAAACCCAGAGTTAAGTTCCTCAAAAACCAGCATTAACAAAGAATTTATTTTAAAATTTTCAAAAATTTTAATGAGTTGTGTCTATAGGACAAAAAATCAAGTTGGTGCAGTTTCAACGGATTTTGAGTGAATCGAGAAATCTTTACATTGAATTATATCCTTGGTACTATATGCCTTGCAGTATCCATAAGATTCTAGTTCATGGAATTGAGATTATCCAACTTTTTGATTTGCCCATAGAGCAACTAGCCGAGGATGCACTTGAAGCAAGACATAAAGAGGTCCGAAAATTGCGTTTGAACCATACAAGAAAAATTTCTAGAAAAAGCTCAAATAAGGACATTATGAATAATCTACTACTTACCTCAGATCCATTTATATCATCTTTCAGAAAGACTACAACTTTCAAATCACGACAGGATAACATAAATGATATCACAGAATATTTGGAAATAGACTTTTTTGTATGCAACAGTATTCGGATATTTTGCCTTCAGATATTGGCGAACTTGACTTGCAAAGTTCAGACAGTTCTGACCTTTCGGAAAGCGGATAATTTTTTCTATGCTATTTTCAACAATAAAAGTTTGTGTAAAGTGTTTTTTTTTTGCTTAGGGATCTAATGATTATTTTTTTAAGTATAAATTTTCATTTATTTACATAATGAGTAGCAATTTTACAATTTTGAACTTCCTTTCCTTTTTCTAAGAATGTTTATTATATTATTTAACCATTTTAAGATCTTTACTTTTTCTGGGTACCTTCTTTCTGAAGTTCTATATTAACTAAAGTTAGTAGTATAATTTTAAATCTATGTCAAAATTTATTGAATTATGTATTTATTATTATTATTATTATTATTATTATTATTATTATTATTATTATTATTTGTATATAATGTTAATTTATTATAAAAAATAAAATTGTGCCATGAAAAACCTAACTACGACTTTTTTTGCCGTTTTGTGTTATACTGAATCCAGAAATATGAAAAGTTTCATAGCGTACAAGCCAGCATACATTTTTATAAACACCTAAACTCAGATTTTTTGTGTGTCAGATATAGCTTAGTGTATTAGCTACCCAACGGTTATTATTTAGTTTAAATCCGTTGAGTACAACAAGAGTAATGATTTTTGTCCATTTATCCCATTCACTCAAAGCACTGTGCGGCGCGCCCGGAATAATTTTCCGAGCGCCTGGAATAATTCGAATTTCTTGACATTTTTATTTCAAGATTTTGGCCACAATGAATTTAATTAATAGATTCTTTTTTTACTAAACTTTTTATAGGATGTCCACTTATGGTTTTTAGCATTTATTTCGGTTTTTATTTGTTTGTGCAAGTTCCCTATTGTCGACTTATATTGTTTAGTCTTGGCGACTTGGTACATGCGACTTGCAATTTCGAAAATTACATTAAAATTTCATAATATATCTGTGAACGTCCAGTTTAATTAGGTAATGTAGTCTCCAACATCACGTACTATTGTTTTGTCCCTTTTCAATTATAGCTTTTGGGAACAGCACGACATCAGGCATGCGTGTTTTACCATGTGTCGAATCTTGTTAGCAACTCAACTTCAGGACATGATGATATGCCTGATCTTAAAGAACAACTGAAACTATTATCCGATTAATTAAGTAATGAAATTTATAGGCTAATTCAAGTTTAGATAGGTCTTCTGCGCATTATTAAAAATCCCACTTTTTGATATATTTAAATAATAATTTAACTTAAAATTTGCCTACAGGTTAATTTGTATAATTGATAATTAGCATTCGCTGCGTGCAAGGTTGATTAAGTGAGTAGCATTTTTAAACATTACCAAACACGTTAAAGGGTAACTTTGGATCATTCTAGCGCTGAAACAGCTGCTTCTCTGATTCGAAAATGTCGGACCTTCCAGAGAAACTGTAAAAGCAAAAGCTTTTATTTTTTTGTCGAAAATTAATTTTTTTTTTTAGAAAAGTCGATTACTTGACGGGGATCTATGCCAAAAATTGCATGAGCTCGTTATTCGTTGACACGATACGTCACCATTTAATATTTTATTACTGGAAAACCGACTAATTTGAAGGAACCACATTTTCGTATATTAAAGAAGCAGGATATGAGCAAAATATACCGAAAAAGGGCACCGATCCGTTTGGAAATGCAGTTTCGGTAATTTTTATGATTTCCAGTTTGAAAATTCTACTTTGCGATTAACCTCATGGCGTCTGCTATAAAAAGCTACTCTAACAATTGTCCATAAGATTACGAATTAAAATAGATGCCTCTGCTTTTGATGCATTATAGGAAATTAAAAGGAATAAGTCTTCTAATATTTTGACATGCCCTTTACGTAGAGATTTTGATTTGTACATTTAATTGCCCCATTGAAAACGGTTCGAAGCTGAAAAATGGGTCAGAATCAGAAAATGTGGACGCATTTTTTGATGATTAAGGGCAGTTTAGGGTTAGACATTAAAAGCTAACACAATCAACAAACCCGAGGCCTTTGAGATGTGGGTTTTCAGAAGACTGCTGAGTACACCTTGGACCGCTCACACTACTAACGTGGACGTACTGAGACGAATAAGCAAGGACAGAGAGCTCATAACCACAGTGAAACAAAGAGAGGTTGCATATTTCGCAATACCAAATACGAGTTCCTGCAACTAATCATGCACACTGCATAAAATCGAGAGAAATTTGCCGTAATTGTTGCCAACATTCATTGACGTGGTTAAGGCACTTTAAGAAGAATGACAGTTTCTGATGGTAGATTTTCAGACTAAATTTTACTTTTAGCATATCGATACGTATTTTTTTTTATGGTAAGCAAGGTGATTTTTTGCCTAAAATCTCATTTCAAAAGATGGAAAAGTGAGTCAGGATCGGAAAATTTGGCCAATTTTCAAACAATTAGCAGCGGTTTCTCTCAAATTTATGGGAGATTTAACCATATATAAGTTTTCACTTCTGGTAAGTGGTCTTAAGCACACACCGTATTTTTTGGTATTTCTACAACTAATAATTCAACATTTGCATTTGCATTCCTCAATATTTTATTAAAAAATCCTAAATTATCTATACAGACAAAAGACCAAACTTAACAAAAAATAACTTTATGAGAAATTAATCAAATGAAAGATTTATTTAAACAATTTAATACTAAGTGGAAATACAAAAAATTATACAAAATAAAAAAATCACAAAAAAAGGAAGCGAGACAAGTTTCTATTCAGTAGTTTGAACGCTCAAAATGAGTTAAATCTCCTTATAGTTCAATATTCTACAGAAAGACAAAACCAAATTAAAAGTTACAGTTTTATGAAAAATTAAGCAAAGGAAACGTTTAAACAATTAAGTACTAAATTGAACTAACCAAAAAAATAAAATATTGTTAAAAAGAATAAAAAATAAATAAAAAACAGTTACTTGAAATAAAGAACCGATTTTAGCTGTCATTTTATTAAAGCGCTTCGTTAGAGATCAATGTTTCCCTTTTTATATCTCAATAATTTTATGCGTTAGCGGGACATTTAGCTCAAAATGAGTTAAACTTTCGCATATCTCAATATTTTATTAAAAAATACTAAAATATAAAGACAAAACTAAATAAAAATATTAGTTTTATGAAAAATTACTAAATTGAAAGATGTTTCAACAATGATATTATAAGACGTGATAATTAAGCGCACGTAGCGAATAGGTCGACTTCGAGGAAAGCCCAAAAAGTACTGACCTAATAAATTTTGAAATTCTAAGTAGATACCTACCTCTGCTAATGGAAATATTTGATCATGCATTGATTAAGCGAGAAAATCCGATTGCTGCTATCAATGAGAATATGAACGCCATCGTGGAATGGGGCGAGATAACAATGTCCAGTAATGCAGGAAAGACTCAGGCAGCTCTCAAAAAGCAAACACCGCAGGACCTGACTGATCAATGACAGGACAAACACTGACTCTGGCCCCATCCATAAGCTTGCTGGGCATCAACGCAGAAAAAAACATGTCTTGGCGTAATCACGTCACAAAGCACAAAAGCTAGGAGCACTCTATGGTGCAAAAAAGTCGCATACACCTCATCAGCTCTTACTGCTCTATAAGGCCCAGATAAGACCATCTATGGAATACTGTTCCCATGTGTGGAGCTCGGCACCCAACCACTTGTTCAAGATATTGGACTCCATGCAGAGGCGAGCAGTCCATCTCGTGTAGAACCCAGAGTTAATTAAAGACCTTGATAGCCTTGAACATCGAAGAAAAATGGCGGGCCTATCTTTTGACTATCGATAGTACTATGGAAGGTGTTCGAATGAACTGGCACTTATAACTCCGCCCAGAGTTGTGCCAAACAGAGAAACCCGTCAGACATGCGATTCAGTTGCGAACACCTAAGACGTCGCTGTTATGCAACGCCTTTATCTGGAGAAATGCCTCGTTCTAGAATGGGCGTCCGAATAACGTCTTTCCAACGTTCACCATCTTCTCCACACACGCACCTGCTCGTGTGGTATCGGATTTTCTTTTTGTGCGGTGCCAAACATAAGAAAAATTAAAATTATGTTACCTGCAATAATTAACAGCAGTAAAGTTTTCCTTTATTATTATTTTGTATCCGACTTTTCTAATAAAAAAAATTCGCTGCCAAGCACCTGTTTATAGCCGTTTTAAATGTCTAAAACCCATTAGAAACTCTGCACCCTCGCGTTCTTATTTTATGGAAAAGTTAAAGCCCATTGTAAACTGCAGTAAACAAGAGAATTAATGGCAACGATCCTGCTAAGAAATCTTACTTTGGTATATGGAAAAACTTTCAGCGGGAATCGCTATTGGATTTAGTCACGAACATCGGCCGATAATTTAGTTTCGGAAATATCACACGTAAATAATATTGCGGGTTCTACATGAGCTGGCATTTTGCAAGGCTTGCCGGACGTATTTAAGCCAAGAAGGTGTTGAATTAAACGTACAAATAATATAATTCTTCTAGCCCATACTAATGACGGTGTGTGATCCAATGGAAATAAAATTAAGATAAATAAATATTCAGTTCATTGAATTTATATATATTTAGAATCTGCATTTTAAAACGCAGCAGCAGGAACCGATCTAATTCGGCTGAAATAAGTCCTGCTATATTTTTATGTAATTATTGCATTGATATTATTTTTAAGCCTCAAATTATAAACATCATCTAAAAAAAGGGTAAAGATCAGGAGGGATGGCCCTTTATCCGGCCTTGCACCTAGGCCATCAATTGGGCTCGATCACTTTAAACCTGGCCGTATCCCGCCCCTTTAGATTTTGGCACGAGCCTGGACTGTCTGTACAACCCCGTCCCACGAATCACCTCGGATTCTTCCACCCTTGGTCGTGGCACAACTTTAGTCGCCAATGATCTACCGACTAGCGAGTGTGTAACTGCACCCTTCAATCCCACTGGATATCCGATCCTACCATTCACGCCGGTAACCATGGTTACCGGCGTGAATGGGGATACATTTTACAGTTGCTTGTCTCCGCTAAATTTCAGAGCATCAAACTTTTTAAAAGGTAAAATGCCCGCTCCAAGAATCGAACAAAAGCTTCACCCACTGAACCACGAGGCCGTTAAAAGCAGTGTCTATTTTCTAAATGTATCGCTACATGTTTCTCTAGATGAGATACTAAAGACCGGCAGCTCAGGATTCCTTTTGATGTAAAAACCTTTTGTGCTTTGTAAGCATCTGCTATATCCCAACCTTTACCATATTCTATAATATAGTGGGATACGTCGATGCTAAATTAAAAGAGATATACAGTTAGAATAAATCCTTTTTGTTCCAGATAATTGCCTGCTAACTATGCTAGAAAGCTGACGGCATTCCTAGTTTAATTAGTTCCAGGTATTTATTCATGCGGGGAAGGTGAGTGCTGCTACTTACTTGTGGAGTCACTCTCCAAATCTTCTAGGCGTTTGAGCAAGACCTCGCTTAACTTCTCAACAGGCCTGAAAATATATAAACAAGCTACCATTCTTAAATAATTGGAAAGATCAACTTTAGGGCTCCATAAGATTAAAATATTCAACCATTCGCGTAACATCATTGATGTTACGGCGAAGAGATACACAAGTTTATCGACCCTTTCTATTTCGGTGCCATCAACCACAATACCATTGTCTTCCATGCTATTTTGCTAACTAATGATCTTAAATTGAGCTTTAGTCCTAATTGTTCGTAAGTAGTGATTAATATATTAATTATATTTACTCAATTGGCTTTGACGAATGTATAATTGACGTACCTAATTTTATTTATGGTTATACCATTGATGACAATTCCGTTTGTGGCATTAATGATTATCAAAGAGAGAATACAATTCTTTTAATATTTATCTCATCTGGCATTTGCTGTTTAAGTCATTCATTTATTATTTGGTGCAAAAAGCTTGGCCATTCTGCCTACATCCTTGTCATCGATCATAGATGTTTTACGTATTTAGAATAAACATAATGGTACAATTTTCCTTAATTTTTAGTGAAATGGTTTCTGAATATATAGGCTAGAGCAGGATACACCTAAACATGCTATGCCAGCTTTTCGAAAAATGACAGTTCGTCTACTACGTCACGTGTGGAATTTATATGTAAAATACATGGAAAATCTGCAACACACTTGACGTCACGTTGTAATCTTTCGAACGGCTGACATACCGTGTTTAGGCGTATCGTGGGTTAGAGTTTTTATCTGACTTTGACACCAATAGATTTTGATTACAGAAATGATTACCACAGAACATGACGATCTGGTTATCTATAAGATATGTGATATTTCAGTACTTTAATCCTTAGTAAGGCCATATTGACAGTATGATTGCAAATCACAAACCAGATAACTGTATTTTAATGGCAATATTAAAAAGGTTCAGTAAACTGCTCGCTCTATAGATAACAGATTGCCTCATGTTGGGAGAAAGATACAACCTAACCAACACGACAACGTGCTGGTAAGCAATACCTCTGAAACTCCAAAATTCCTAGTAGTCACCTTGGGCAGGAATATAAATTTTCGAACCCCAAATAAGAAACCGCCAAAATATTTAAACCTCATTGACAGGAACCTAACATCAAATATTTGAGAAACCAAAAGCAATATCGGAAAAATGTTATGCTCCGATGGACACGCAGTTCTACTCTATGCCGCACCAATTTGGTATAAAATACCAGAAAAAAAAAAGATATTTAGCTATGCTGATCCGAGCGCATAGAAAGTATCTAAAGAGGCAGCATTAGTAGCAGCGTGCTTCATATCAGTAGAATTTATGGCACTGGAAAGAAGCCAATGATGCAAAAAAGCAAAGAAGTTAGAAAACAAATGCAGGAAGAGAACTTCATAGAGAAAAAGGTTTAACTCAGTTCTAATACATTAGTACAACTGCCGGCATGGAGAAATGGGTTGCTTCCTCGCACAATTCCTAACTGGCCATGGATGCTTCAGAAAATACCTTTCAATGGGCTGAAGATGACAACTGCCGGTACTGCGGGCAACTCGAATCGATCGAGCACGCAGTCTTTCACTGTATGAGATGGAAAAGAGAAAGAGTGGCATTGGAAACGGAAGTCAATGGGAGAATTACCCCTAAAAATATAACTGATTGATACCATTTACAGAGAAATGATAACCCAAGGCGTCGGTACAGATGTTGTTATTCCTACATAATGACAAATGAGCATATAGAGCATACAACTGGCCATTCAAATTATTGTTTCACTAATTTAATTTTTAAAATTAAATTATTAATTTAATTACATTATGAAGCGGTGTTAAGCATTGGGAAAAAATCGAGAAACGTACCAACAAAGTACTGCAAATAAAATACAAAGAATACTCAAAGGCCATAGGTGCATGCAGTATTACTCCCATCTTGACGTAATTCTCGGGCAGGTCCGAGATGATATGTGAAGGACGCGGTCCGGGAGGTTTTAGATCAACAGATTTTTTATCCTTCTAAAAAAAATGACAAGAGTGATAAGGATCGTCTTTTCTGCATCCAAATTTATTTTAAAAAATCATGTGTCCAGTCACACGCACCAGAAATTAAACCTTTTTAAAACTAAACCAAGGGGTCACCAATCCAAGTAATAACCACGCCCGACGTTGCTAAACTTCAGTGATCGGACGAGATCTACTTTTTACTCTTAATAAACACGTAACAACTGTATACCTATGTTCTATCTCATTCTCTCGCAGGCTACGTTCTATAGATCTCTTTTTACTGTCGCTTTTTCGTTTCCTCAAGTCTCAAATCACACCCGCTAAAGAGGTTTTCCCTTCACTAACTAAAGA
This sequence comes from Pissodes strobi, assembly GCA_016904865.1. NCBI lineage: Eukaryota > Metazoa > Arthropoda > Insecta > Coleoptera > Curculionidae > Pissodes > Pissodes strobi. Next base: position 662,060 of record MU182006.1, on the reverse strand, counting down.
AATAATTCAACTTTATACTTCCTTAGTGGTATGTTATAAAACAATAATAAGTAAAGAACTATTGATATTGAGTGGGAAGGTATACTCAACTTCTTAAGTTTTAAAAACAAAACATTTTCATAAAGGCGCTTTTTCAGTTAAGATAACATTAATCGGTTTTTAGAACCCATACAGAAGGAGCCCTGGCAGGAAGTTCTCAGATATACTATCCACACTACATAAATTTGAGCATAAATATTATTATCTAACCTGATAGCATCATAAGTGTTGATTGGATTAAGAGGAACGAAGGCCATATTTCCCAATGTTTTATTGAAAGTATTAGCCATTGTACCATCCGAGAGCAAGTAATCACCTTTCGAAATAATGAATTTTGCCCCTTGGCAATTATTTTTATTGGAATGTTATTTATAATCGGATACACGGGGGCTTTAGATTTCTTTTGAGCATTAGTAATAATATTGTCAGAAGAGAAGATCACATAGTAAAAGTCCTCAGGCTCAATAGTCCTAGACACAAACCTAACTGTAGAATCACATCCTCGTCAATCGGACTGCTGGGTGTCTCGGTCAACAGCAATATGCACTGGCATGACCACGTTGCTAACACCGCAAAATCAGCCTCCCAGAAACTTGGTGCGCTATTTCGCAACAAAAAACTGTATACACCGCAGCAGTTGCTTTTGCTTTAGAAACCGCAAATAAGGCCGTGCTTAGAATATTGCTTATACATCTGGGGTGCCGCACCAAAGCACACCCTAAAGCTACTGGGTTCCATTCAGAAGAGAGCTGTGCGTCTCGTCGGCAACCCGGAATCTGGATATTCTGAAACACCGCAGACATGTGGCCCAGAAGTCCCTGTTTTACAGATACTTTCACGGCAGATGTTCCCAGGATTTGGCCCGCCTCATCCCGCCCCTGGCAACGCCTGTCAGACACTCACGACAGACGGCAAGAGCGCACCAGTTCGTCGTACAACTGGAAACACCTCGAAAAACGCTTTACAAGAACTTATTTGTCTGGCGCACTGCATCACTCTGGAACTCACTCCCAGGACATCTGTTTCCCCCCTAATTACAACCTACAACTATTCAAGAACCGTGCCAATCATCAACATCTTCGCACACACACCGCTCGTCGAGCGCCATAGGATCTCCCTTTAGTGCCAAAAAAAAAAACATAAAAAGATAAGACCAAGAACATACTTATGTGCCATATGAATTCGTTGGTTTTGCTGCCCAATGTTCTTGGCATATTCTTCAAAGGGTCGATTCCTATTTACACTTACCGGTTAAATTAGGTCCCACAAATCATTCATCCCTTAATACAGCCCTGAAAGTTAAATATAAAACTCACTTATCACTTCTAATGGCAAATAAACATCTCAAGAAGCGCTACTCCGTCAAATTCCAGTTAGATTATATTTCGATTTGGGTGTATTTATCGTCTTCCCGCTGGCATTTGTTTAAGTTCGCAAGTTCCAATATTTGACTCGAGATTAGAAGTGATTGAGTCGGGAATCGCTCCCGCTTTATGATTGCTATTGACTTTCGGATGATACCGTTGCCCGTGACGGGAAAAATAAGCTTAATCATCAGTGGTGTCTCAAAATATTTAATGCAAATAAAATGGGAAGAAGAAATTCAAATACAAATCTCAAACCGACACATAAATTAATTATTTCGGGTTTGAACGTGTACTTTTTGATTTGTAATGAAAATACCAAAAAATAGCAGATACCAGAAATTTGAAAGACTACTTTCTTTGCTATGGACCAGTGATTTAATTGATGTACAGTGACAAAATTTTTAAAAATTATTATGAAAGTTACATGCTATTGAAATTGGAGGAAAAATCACCGCCTTCTTTGACACCCTGTATATAAAAATTTTTGACAGTTTAAAAAAATCCAACATTTGAAATTTTCTCTTAATTGATAAATCTATTAACCATTAAAAACCAGAGATCGATATCATGTCTCGTTAAGAACATATTTCGTTTTAAATTTGGGTAAAATTTTTGTTGCTAGAAAGCAAATGGCCAGCAGTTTAGTTGATATCAGACATTGTATACTCCAATCTGAACAAAGTGAAATGAAAAACTAAGAGGACACTAGAAATAGGAACATAATGAAAGCGATAGCTACAAAATTAGTTTTGAAGATGCTATGGAAGAAACTAATGAGATGATAAAGAATAACATCAGTGATAGGCTTGAATATAAGATGGAATAAAACAACATGAAGCTCGGAGATAAGATGGAAGAGCTAAAACAAGATATAAAGACAAGCTTGAGATGGATATTAAGAAGTAGAAGATGTTTTCGACGTACAGCTGGGAATCTTCCATTCAATTTATACGGCTGTAGTACGCCTCATTATAACCTATGGGGCCATCGTGTGGTGATCCGGTACGCAAACTACCAGTTAGATTGGCGTGCGTGCAATTTACAGATGCTATGAAGTTGGCGCCGGCGCCCACCAGTGCTATTCAGAAACTGACTGGTTTGCCGCTTCTCAATCTATTCCTGGACCATGAGGCATTGAGGTCTACATAGACTGGAGGGTTTTAGTCACTAAGGGACAATAAGAGCAATAACATTAGATTCTGGAAGAGAGCGGTGGATGATTGCCCGCTACCCTTAATGAGGAGAGATCACATACTGCCCACGACAGATTTCACATTCCCGATAAGGATACGTGGTTGGGGAAGGATCGTCTGCGTACAGAGGGCTCCAAAACGGTTAGTGGTACTGAAAAGGATCTGTATGGAGAAATCATAGACACGAGACTTGCTTTTGTCCTTAGGACTACGAGTACCTCCTAAGTGCCTTCAGAGGGAAGAGCATCTACATTTGCTCAGACAGCGGAGCTGCGCTATCAGCCCTTGAGTCTGATATAGCTTATTCTGCGCTGGTGTGTTTATACAGGGTGTCCGGAAATAACATCGCCAAATTACAGATGGTGATTCTACATAAGAAATCATGAACATTTTTTCATATAAACATGGGTCCGAAAATGCATAGTTTCCAAGATACAGGGTGTCAAACTTTTTAAAAATTTTTTTGTTGATATCTTAAATATGATTTTACTGATTTTCTTGAAATTTGGCAGGGTTATCTGTAGTAATAAGGGGCTCATTTAACCTTAATTAGATTAAAAATATAAAGTCCAGTGGCGTCCCGGAGGGCATCATACCGAATATTATTGACAAAAAAAGTGTGCGCCGCTGACTTTTTCAAACATTTTATATTTTTTTCGTATTAAGCAACTAAAAATACAATATTTTTGATTCTTCAGTTGTTTTCGTATCTTGCGTTGTTTTCGATAAAAAAAGGAAAAATCGGTTTATTACATTTCCAAACTTTTTTGATAAAATCGATATGTTTATTTATATCTTAAATATGCTTTTACCGATTTTGTTGAAATTTAATAGGGTTATCTGTAGTAATAGGCGGCTCATTTAGCCTTTATTAGATTAAAAATAGAATGTCCAGTGGCGTCCCGGGGGTATCATACCGAATATTATTGACAAAGAAATGTGCGCCACTGACTCTTTTAAACATTTTATATTTTTTTCGTATTAAGCA
>MU182006.1:603729-650206 GCA_016904865.1 Pissodes strobi | reverse complement strand
ATTGTTCTTTGTTTCACGAGCTTTTGTTTTTCTTTTAACAAGAAATAATGATTTCTATGACATGCATATGCATTACATATTTTATCATTAGAAACTCTCTATTATTTCATTTCGTTATTGTTGGTTTTTTATTTATTTATTTATATTTTATTAAACAAAGGTAGTACTTAAGAAAGGTTTGGTTTTGGGCATAAGGCTCTTGTTTTGTTTTTTTTTTATCAAATTGAAAAATTGCTCTTAACATAGCCCCGATGATGAGTTAATATAATCTGAAACGTTGGTAAGAAATAATAATTGGTTTTCTTGATACTTGACCAATATTCTTACAAACACCACTTAAATCATACATGTTGGTCACTACCTTTAGTGGTTTTTTGAAAATTTTCGACGACGAAAAATGCTGGAATCATTATTAAAGCAGCATTGAACTAGAAGTTAAATAGCTACAACTTTTTCCATTAAACCTATTTTCTAGCACTTATAGTTTTCATTTTCCCAATCCTATAATGAGTGAAGAAGGGTACACTTTACCGCACGCCAGTAGGTAAAATTGTTACCGAATTTGTCATTTGCTGGAAATGCATAAAAGTGATGTGCCAACTGGAAGAAGTGATTCCTTAACTCGAAATGTTTTTTTGAGTATTTTTACTTAAAAAATTGCCTGATTTACTAGTTTAAATTTGTCGCTGTGGTACTTAATATTGACAAGCCAAAATTTTCATACTCACAAATACTGTCCCCATCTTTAAACCTTTATTTACTTGAAAGGTCGTGAAAAACTTAATTTTTTTCAATTTTCTTTGTAAAAATTGCCTCATCTACCAAAAAAGTGCAATGCAGTGGAAAGTTAGACTATTTGCCCTGCTGCATTGTATGTATGTGAATAAGAATGCAGTCAAATAAAAAGAGCAGTAAAATTTTAAAGGTAATTATACTCATAATTACAATAATCTAATTTGGAATTTAAACAAATTACACAAATGTCAATACATTTCTCCAAACACTCTTGCATATAGACCGGGAGATAGTGACCGATTTTTGGATGTGATTTTGGCCACTAAGCCCTTTGGAGGCTATAATAATACGCATATTCTGATGTTATAAAGTGACAAATTGGAGCATCCTCCTGGGTTCTTCACATACAGTGTGTCCGAAAAGGATAGAAATGTATTTGGGATTTTAATAACTCGGAGGTAAAAATTCGAGAAAAAACTGTTTAAATGAAAAATGTTGCAAGATATTTAATTGCTAGCTTAATTCTGCTTTGATGATCAATTAGTTTTAAAGAATTTATAATTCACAATAATGAATTTTATTTATCTTTTTTCATTTTCGACAAATTTTCAAAAATCCAAAAAAAAACATTTTTAAATTACTGTTTGTACCTACTACACAAAACAGCACATAGTTCAACAGTTATCCTTGTATTATGCTGTGTAATTTGGTTGTTGTTTTTTGATAATATAATTGTTCTTTGTTTCACGAGCTTTTGTTTTTCTTTTAACAAGAAATAGTGGTTTCTATGACATGCATATGCATTACATATTTTATCATTAGAAACTCTCTATTATTTCATTTCGTTATTGTTGGTTTTTTATTCATTTATTTATATTTTATTAAACAAAGGTAGTACTTAAGAAAGGTTTTGTTTTTGGGCATAAGGCACTTGTTTTGTTTTTTTTTTCATCAAATTGAAAAATTGCGCTTAACATAGCCCCGATGATGAGTTAATATAATTCGAAACGTTGGTAGGAAATAATAATTGGTTCTATTGATATTTGACCAATATTCTTACAAGCACCACTTAAATTATACATGTTGGTCACCACCTTTACTGGTTTTTTGAAAATATTTCGACGACGGAATAAGTTGGATTCATTATTAAAGCAGCATTGAACTAGAAGTTAAATAGCTACAACTTTTTCCATTAAACCTATATTCTTGCACTTATAGTTTTCAAGTTCCCAATCCTATAATGAGTGAAGAAAAGTACACTTTGCCACACGCGAGTGGGTAAAACAGTTACCGAATTTGTCATTTGCTGGAAATGCATAAAACTGATGTGCAAACTTAAACAAGTGATTCCTTAACCCGAAATGCTTTTTTGAGTATTTTTACTTACAAAATTACATGATTTACTGGTTTAAATTTGTCGCTGTGGTACTTAATATTGACAGACCAAAATTTTCATGCTCACAAATACTGTCCCCATCTTTAAACCTTTATTTACTTGAAAGGTCGTCAAACACTTGATTTTTTTTAAATTTTCTTTGTAAAAATTACGTCATCTACCAAAAAAGTGCAAGACTTGCAAGAGTCTAGGAGCAAGACCAAGACCGAGACCAAGACTGGACCCTGCAAGACCAAGACCACTTATTCAAGACCAAGACTAATTCGGTCTTGGTCTTGCATTTGCTCATCACTAATTCTCATCAGTTAATTTTGGATTATTTTCTTCAATACTAAGTTCACTTAAGTGGGGAACTCTCAATAGCATAACCACATTTGCTCTAGTCAATATAACTTCCATCGCTGCCCGTTTCATTGTACCATTCCATTAAACGAGTTTCAAAGTGTCCCGATCATACACATTTAGAAGGCCCGATGGAGATCCATGAAGAATTAACCGCCCCAGCAAAAATACGTAAAAGCGTTTAATAACTTCTTCGAAAAGGTAACAATCGGGAGCAAGTCTCAGGCAAGACTGGCAGTGCAGTGGGTAGTAGGTTCATTTGAAGGGAGATCGGACAGCAAAATTGTACTGGAAAAAGGGGGGAGGTGACGCAGCTTGATTTGCTGCTCGGTGCCTGTCATACCGGTCCCGTTACCGATAATAATGTGAAATTTCCACTAAAAATCATTATTACATATATGACTTGCGAGATATTGCAAAAATCGACTACCAATCAGATATTTTTGAGACTAATGTGTAGTGTTGCATATTATATGTGATCCGTATCCCCGCGTATATAAATCCATCAAGTTTGTAGGTGATTTTAGTGTGCCAACATTTCCAATAACTACGTAAAAGATGAAACTGAGGAATCAAAATGTTGAGGAATATTTCAGGCATATTCGAAATAATATAATTCCAACCCCCAGACCTGCAACTGATAAGGTGAAATCCTATTATTTCATTTTATTCTGCCGTCTGTACACCTGCGGCCGGTTTATTACTGATGTGATTTCTTGTTCCCAGAATTGCACTTGAAATAGTTTCCGACTGTACGCCACAAAACCGCAAATTGATGTTGCAGGGATTAGTTTGCGGCTACTGGGGATATATCAAGGCCTCGTTCTGTTAGCTTTGCTGAAATTTTATAACGAAACCGCAACTTTTTAGCACAGATAACATTTCGCGTTCGTATGTTTCAGCAAGATTTTGTGAGTAGTCTTATTGTTTAGGATACCCTTTTGCTGACACATATTCACGTATAGAAAATATTGATTCAGAGGAATTAAATGTTGCGTTAAATATTAGGGAAGGTTCATATTAAATCAAGAAGCTTTTTCTCCCATTCAAACTGATTCATAAGCTTCCTTCGAACCCCAACACAACGCTACTTCTGAATATAAGCCACAACATATTAATCATGGACTTTTCTGCATCCAAGTTCTTCTACATTACCACAGTTATTCATATACAGACCAAAATCTTCTATTGTTCGGTGCCGAAATAGTAATGTAAACAATGTTTAATGTTGTATTGTTTTGTGACATATTCAAGTGAAGGACTAGCTTAAATTAGTATTTTTGTGTGAATTTCCAGTTGTATTTAATATTACAACACACAAGTAGCAACAAATTTAGATTAGCTGATCGATCAGAATGTTTGGGTTAAATTTAGATAAAGAAGAAAGGAACCTTTCTCCATCGTTTTTTTCGGGCTCGGCCTTGAGTGCCTGGCCAGCCTGAATCAGAATATTTGATACTTATTGAACTTTTATACCTAAATCAGGTGTAGCTCAGGCGCGGTTGTTTATAGTGGCATCCCCAGGAGGTCTATTCCACCCAACAAACTAATAATTGCTCCCAAAGAAAGCTAACAGTGCATTTCATTTTAGTTGGCCGTATTGTCGAACATGTCTCTCCACATCATCAGCAGCAAGTTGATTATCAACTGGCTGGGCTTGTGGATGGTCGGGAATTCCTGTCACTTTTTACCTTGCGGTTTTTTTTGAAGATTTAGGTTTAAATAAATTTTATTAAAAGCATCTAACAGAAAGATTATATAATATTTACGTGAAGCAGATTATTCAAATATTTCTTACGAAAAAAGAATACGAATCAATGTATCATATTTAAGACTGGCTGCATCTCAATTCTTTGTCTCTAGTCGAGCTGAAATCCTTTAGAGTACACTATTAATGTCTATTGAAAATTTTAGCAAATTCTACATGTTTATTCACACGGAACTAATTTTAATTAAACAAGATTTTAATAGCAAGTCTCGATTCGTATCTGAAATATCCTTGCATCCACATTATATTCGCTATTAAGTACGCTACATAGGTACATATACCAACGTCACTGGCATCCGGCCTTTAGAAAGCCACCTTCCAACACCCTGGGATAAATTCTCCCTTTTTCATAAAGCGAAAGGTGTGGGCCGAACATGATACTGTCAATTCGGCGAAACCGAGTAGGTAAAGCATCGCGTATATCCCCAGTTTGTGAAAAATATAGAAAAAGGGTTGGAAATATAGCTGTAAAATTCGTCGAGGGTATATGCAAAGTGGATGTTTGCGCTATAAACAAATTTTCGAAGGGATCAAATCGTGTTTGTAGGAAAATGGCTTTATAATATAGACCTGCTTTTTGTGTTTGATTTTTTATTACATCAATAGATTGTAACACTTTAAGTTCCTGATGTTTTTTGGAAATATTCTAAGTTGCCGGCTAGGTTGCGAATTTATTTTATTGGTCAGTAAGGATTTTTCTTGGACGCCAAAAATTCCTCAATTCTCAAAGAACTGTCAAGTATCACCAATAAAAGCTTAAAAGCTAACAAAAATCGCTTGATAGACGTTGAGAACTGCAGAATCTCGTTTTTGCCGGAAATAAAAAATGTTCTTAAAAACAAATTTACAATAATTTTATTTCAATAAATACTATAAATATGAACAGTCCAAATTACAACTTTGTTGAACAGAGTTCCTCTAGAGTTAACGAATTAAATTGATAAAAAAAAAAAACAATTAAAATATTAATCTTTGAAATAAGTCAAAACTTAAAAAAATCTGATCCAGCAGTGATTTTTACGTTTGCAAATAAAATACTTAGTTAGATTAAACGCTCAACCCTGGTTGGACACACTTCTCTTCACCTCGTTCCCTTTTTCTCCAATTGCGTGTTATTTGTTAGGTCTTTATGGGTAAGGATAACACCAAAGGGCAAAAAAAACGTCTTATAGAGCTGATACGTCTAATGCTGCAATGGTACACTCGGTTGATGCTTGACTCTCCATCCAAGCTCTTTGGCCAATTTCCGTGAAAATATGCAAACAGAAAAACTTGTTTTAAACTAGAATGTTGGTTGATATTAAACAAAAAAAATTAACAATAATGAACAGTAATTGAAACAATCTCATCAAAATATTTCAAACTCTTTTACTTAAGAATTAAATATATGATCAAAAATTACAAGATTTGTAAATGAAGGATTAAACTATGATAAAAAAAAAACAAGATTCGTCAATGAATCTAATAAAACCATGTTCCAAAATACAAGATTCGTTAATGAATGATTAAACTATGTTTAAAAATACAAGATTCGCCAATGAATCTGATAACACTATGTTCCAAAATACAAGATTCATTAATGAATGATTGAACTATGTTTAAAAGTAGAAGATTCGTCAATGAATCTGTTAAAACTATGTTTCAAAATACAAGATCGTTAATGAATGATTAAACTATGTTTAAAAATACAAGATTCGTCAATGAATCTGATACTCAAGTCTACTTAAAAAAAAAATAATGATTAAATTTGACTTAAGCACACTTTTAAATAAGTGCCAAATAAATGAAAAGTCCATTTAAAAGGAAGGTTCTAAAAAATAAGCTAGATACTAGTCAAAAATTGATAGAGATATGACTACTTCAAAATTACAAATTAATAACTGCAAATTCTTCCTAAGTCAAATTTATGCGATAAGAAAACTGGTATGTGCTAGGATCACAATACAAAGCTGATCGACATTTCACATTATGTCACTATTCTCCCATTTCATTCGTCTAAGTGAGCATTACGAGCCACAAGCAAAAATAAACCGAGCAAATTTAGCTACAAGTTTAGCAAGGAGCTAGGTTTAGCAAAAATGAAAGTTATAAATTTACCGTCGGTAGAGAGAAGAGATAAAAAAATCCAAGGTGAGTTCTCAAAGAAATTCAGTGATATATTTCATAAATTTGAAATAATAAAAGAGACAACTCACCTTAGACTTGCAGAAAATGGGATAGCCTATTCTCTCCACTGGCAGTAAACTGAAGGTCTATTCGGTACTCCTCCGTCGCTTCCCAAAATTTGGCACAGCCTGCCTTAGATTAACCTTTAAAAGTGGCGAATTGGAGCCAGGAATTAGCTAAAAACATAAAAGACCAACAGAACTCGGTTATAAAGTAAGGTTAGTTAGAAATTCTCCTTGCTAACTTCAACTACGCAGTTAAATATTCCTTAAAAGTTAACGAAATTTACGATAAATATCCCAAAATAGATTGAGTAGAGAGTCCACTAAGATCCTTCATTCAACAACACTTTACAAAAAGCCCAAGATGGCCCGGAACAATGATGAATACATATTCTAAATCTAGATTAGAAATCTATAATAGATTAAAATATTGTTGTCTTAATCATTGATTGAAAATCCCTCTAAAGTCTGAAAATTGTCTTTAAGACTAAAACAAAGAAATAAATTCGCTAAATTAAAAGCGGAATGTGCACAAAAAAACCAAATCACATTCGACCAAAAGTAAAAATGGGCTCTCACCTTCACGTGAAATCGGAGACAAACCTACATTGGCCGTTCGATTTTAGAACCCGTCCAACTCGCATTCAAAGGAATAGGAGGGAGACCATCAATTAAAATCACGATATTACTATCGCCCTCTATTCAAAGGCTAGTATAATAAAAATATTTTTATAGAAAACGACGTAAAACTAATACGCCTATAATTCTAATGATAGCTCCACCTATGTACAAAAGATCTAACTTCTAGCGAAATCTCACCCAGTTACCTAAACCAAATCACATGTAGATATTTGCATAAAAATCACTTTGCAATATAAAAATCTTAAAACATGAAAAACCACGTAGCAAATTATTTCGTTACAAGATTTTCAATTGAAATGTAATAAGACATATCAACCAGTGGTTGATCTCATAGGCTACTTAATATGTGTTTACATTTATTGGTCGTGTATCGTCCTCGAAGGTTTCAGATTGTATGGATAATCTTCCATACGCTAACGATATCGCTTTAATCCGCATAACAAGCTAGCGCTAAGTGAGTTTCCAATAGAGGGCGTTAATGAATATAGAGCTGACACATATAAGAAAACTTAATAAAGAGATCCAATCAACAAGAGTAATAAGACGAAACATATTGGCATGAGCGGCATTTGGCAAACTTAGCTGTACTCTGGAACATATCTAAAATTTTTTAACACCAAAGTTTTTATCAGAGCATACCGTCTGTTCTTACCTATGGATCACAGGTCTTTTCCTTTTCATGAAAACAAATATGGGCATGGTAATAAAAAGGCAAAAGCAATGAAAAGAAAAATGCCACATAAAAAGTTAATGGACAGGAAGACAATTGAGTGGTTCTGAAACATCACAAAAACAGAGGACAGGCATCGAGACTAAAATGTAGGTCATAATGCCACACAAATACATAACACATTGAAGACCATGAGGACATAAAAAAGAAACGGGATTGCCCCAGATGAGCTGGGCAGATGACTCTGAAAAAACACCCTGGTTTTAGATGGATTACTCAGTAATGGATATGAGGAGAGAAGGGCAGACCTATGTCGAAAGGGGCTATCTGGAAAATTTATATCATTGTCATCATCAACACCATCATAAACATAGCTTTCTGCTTTATCTGTCAATATATACCACTTCAATAGTTTGCCATTTACTACTTCTTGGGTTTTTCTTACTTATTTTCGGTCGCGATTCTATGAGTTTTTTTGACCCTCCTATCATAGATTTTTAAACTCGTCTGACTGTGAGACTCCTATAAGATGTTTAATTTAAATTGCGCCATAAGTTATTGTCGGCAAAATGCATCAGTTATATTACGAAACTCTCGCGAAAAGATGACTGGTAACTCAAAAATATACCAGAAGCTGTATATAGCAGGTACCTTGCAAGTGTGACTACTCATACATAGGAGAAACAAAAAGGTCATTGGAAGTACTAATGAAAAAACACAAGATCTGCATTCAATGAGGCGAAACATCTAAATCTGCAATAGCACAACTTTCTTGAGACAAGCAACATAGAATTTAGTAGTCGGAGGCGACAGTGGTTCATAAAGAACAACAATAATATAGGGAAGCAGCATACATAGAACAGAATGATGGAGTGCTGAGTAACCAACCCATCAGCAGAAATCGACAGGATTTGGAAACCTCTTCTAAGTACCAAAAAGGTCTTAAACTAACCAGATAAACATCCAGTTAAGGGTTGAGTCCTTCTCCTCAGTTCACCGCATATTGAGTATAAGCTAGTAGTCTAGGAAGTGTTGTCAGCATTCACTCGTTCACTCGATAACGATTGAAGATACAAATAAATCGAAACGTTGTGATTAAAAATTCAAATATTTCGTTTATTGGAAATCAGTTGCAGTTTTGCGACCTTAGTGGATTCAAATCAAATAATTTTTGAGCTTTCAATAAGCTGCTCAATCCAATTGCATTTTTCTGTTTATATCTATAGATATATAAACTCCACTTTGGTAATCGTAATGTTGTTTTCTATACGTTCATGCGTCGCCCCAGTTTAGATGATCAAATCTTCAGTACGATGGTTCCAGTAAAATCTTCCTATTAGATAGCGTTCATATCATAATCAGAAGATTCAGCCAATATTCTGATCATGTCGAAATCTTGCTTAAAATCGATGAACACTTTGGTACAGATGTTGTTTGTACTTTGGGTTCTATTTGTCAATATTAGCGTTAGCTATTTGATCATATGAAGTTCCAAGGAAATGACTCGATAATTAATGAAATCTTCCCTTTTTTATGACAGTGGCACACAGACTAAAGGGAGATCCTATGGCGCTCGACGAGCGGTGTGTGTGCGAAGATGTTGATTGACAAGATTATTAAATAAATTGTAGGTTATAATTAGGGGGAAACAGATGTCCGGGGAGTGAGTTCCACAGTAGAGCAGTGCGCCAGACAAGGGAGTCCCTCTAAAGCGACGTTCTGGGTATTTCCAGTTGTACATCGAACGGGTGCGTTCTTACAGTCTCTCCCGACAGTCTGACACGCGTTGTTGGGAATGGGATGATGCCGGTCAAATCCTGCGATCTGCAAAACAGGGATATCTCGACCACATGTCTGCGGTGGTCTCGTCTGACTAGAATTCAGCAGCTTTCAGGTGTGCTTAGATGAGGCACCCCAGATGAGTGAGCAATATTCTAAGCACGGTTTTATTTGCGCTTTGTAGAGCAAGAGCAGCTCCTGCGGTGTATGCAGTTTTTTGTTGCGAAATAGCGCACCAATCTTCTGCGATGTTAGCAACGTGGTTATCCCAGGACATATGGCTGATGCCCTAGACACCCAGTAGTCCGACTGATGAGGATGAAAGAATGGTCGATCCTGCCATAATTATATCGCCTGCCGTTTTGGTTTTCTTGGTAAACGTGGCTGCTTGGGGGTTTTTCTGCATTGACCTGGCCCAAATTCCTGTCACCCCAGATTCAAGCCTTCTCCAGATCTTGATTAATTGTTGTAATCTGTTCCTATCTGCGGTGATAAGTCTCAGTCTCTGGTAAAGGGTTTTCTGATCCAAATTGGGAGACATTAATATAGATGTGAAGCAGAGTTGTTGAAAGTATTGCGCTCTGAGGCACTCTCGCGTTAATAGTGAATGTGTCTGAGATGTGTCCATCAACTGCAACGTGCAGAGATCGGTTCTTAAGGAAATTGGCAAGCCAGGTGCAGAGAGACTCTGGCAGTCTGTAGGACGGCTGTTTGTTGAGCAATCCGTCATGCCAAACTCAGACATATGCCTTCGAAATATCCAATGCAATCGCTGGGAATTATGAGTGACATAGACCAATATATCTCTTGTCGATCTCTGTTTGGTCTCGAGGTACTTGAGTAGTTGCGGATTGCCTACACGTTCCATGACTTTGGAGATTATTGGAAGCAAGGCAATTGGACGATAGTTTAAGGGCGTGGTTTTCTTGCCTTTTTTGGAACAGGTTGTACTCGAGCGACTTTCCAAGAAGATGGGTAAATTCCTTTTCGGTAAGACAGAGAAAAAAGTCTGGCTAAAATTGGGGTTAGTTTGTTGGTGCAGTTCTTTAACACGATGACAAGGATTCCATCCGGCCTTGATGCCTTTTGCAACCATATATAGCTCTTTGAGGATTTTACGAATGTCACGGTGGTGAAACTTCGCTTCTATGATAATAGTGTTGATGTTGGATATGGTGAGGAGAGCCTCGCCATGGGGATGTTTAAGGTAGAGTGCAATGAAAACATTTCGGAGAGCATGTTTCCTTAGCTGTAGTCGCGGTGCCACCACGTTCGTCCGTCAAAGATGGAATTTTTGTAAAGTTATTGCCACCGACCAGAAATTCCTGGAGCCACTGGGACATTGCAAAAGCTTATTCCTGCCTTGTGTTTGTCTTTAGTTTCGTCAATCACACGTTTGCATTCGTTTCTCGCTTCGGTAAAATAACTGCAACTTTCAGCGGGCTGATTTTTCTACCAGTACTTTTCGGCTTGTTGTTTCCTACCTACAGTTCTTTCGCAACCTTCTTTAAATAAGGTATTGAATTTATGAAGAGAGTTATTGAATAGCTTTGCTATCTAGGTCAGAATTTTCTGCAATTTGCATTTTAATGCAATCTATAACTATATCGTATGGTATTATTTTCCATTTTCTTTAGTGCAACTTTATTCCCCATTTTTTCTGTAAGACAACCAAGGCTCTTTATAATTCGAGCTAATTTTACTTTAAATCATTTATTTCATGTTTGGTTTCCATGACAGATTCACTTAATGGTGAAGAATAGACTGCCTATTTTTCGGCCCTATCCTAAAATACTGATATTTTGCCGACAAACACACTGTCTAGCGAGATGAATATTTGCTGAAGGTGCGAAAGAGGGTTTAACTGAAATAAATGGTTTACCTACTTTACTTTATATCTAGGGTGTATTTGAAAAAAAAGGGGATACTTTTACGCGGATCAAAGAAAGCCCTTTTTAGCGGCTCTACTTTTATGAATTTCTACGTGTGGCTGGGGGTGTAAATTCCCCGTATTGATACAGGACAACTCGCAGCCCATCTATGTCCATCTAAATTTCACACACTTGCTAAATTTATTGACAGAGCGAAATGTATTTTTCTCTTTTAAACATTTAATTGGATTGAATCACGCTTTTTTTTATACTAACCTTCAATTGAATGTTAAGCGGTAATACCTCTGGTACAAATATACAGCAGAAGGTTTGACTCAAATAAAAATGGGGTGCCAAAGTGCGCGCAATTCTTACTTGGCCGAATTATAAAGAATAGTTTACTCAATATGTCTACTTAGTTTCTCACCTGTCAATTCAACGGTTGCCATATCCTTTCACTCTTTTACTTCAATCGCTATTTCCTTTAATTTTGTATACTATTATTTCCCCTCAAGAATTTGTCTTACTGCATCCTCTTGTAACGTAAATGTGAGTTGTTTGTTCTATCCACTTTTATGTTCTTCTTATGGATTAATAATTTGCTCTTCTCCGCAATTTCCATTCGATATTATTTTTCAGCAGCCACATGCACAATATGTTCGTTGAACATTGACCTTTGCTATAACAAATTTTTTGTTCTACACGTCTTCTAGCAATTAAAAGGTTTGTCTTGAATGCCCGTTAGGTTTCTCTTAGTTTATTTTATCTTTCTTGTTTTATTTTTTCTTCTATTGCACCATTGTTATAAAAGGCGGCGTAACATTAGTGTAGCAATTTTTCGGACCAACTTGTAAACGGGTGCGCGTGCCTGAATCTTACACTTGATCTTACACTGGTTATAAAAGACTGAATCAGAATTTTTTAAAATAATTTGCAGGATTGTAATCTTTGGTCTCGCGTAAGTCTATTCATGGTGAAATGGCAAAACATACTGAGCACAAATCAGCTGTCATCTGTCAAATTGACTATCATGGCAGTGCTGCCAATTTCAACAAGCTAGGAGTAACAATTAATTAAAAAACATCTTATCTATGTGGTATCATTAGGTTCGGGAGAATCTTTGTATTTATATTATTATTTATGATTTGCAATATATGCATTAACTTTGGCAAAAGTAATTGGGGCGTAGAAGTTTCAAAACCGATTAAGCCCATTTGATCCCAACACAGCAAACTGGTCCACTTGGAACTTTTATTGTCTCCACAAACAAAATACTGGACAAGAAAACCACTTGCATCCTACAGAATGATTAAGGGATCGTGTCTCGGGAATATAATCTTAGAAAACTTTTTCACCCCAAAAACCAGCCCTTTGAAAATACAATAACAGAGGTTTCGGGGACTTTTTTTTATCCTTCGGAAAGTGCTCTTTTTTTGTTTGGGACCCCATTTCGATTTGGGTCAAGTCATTACAGCGGATTTATGTCGAAATTATATTTATGTTTGCCAGGATCAACAAGTTAGGTTCCGTCGTAAAAAAAAAACACGCCAAAAAATTATTCCCCTTGGGATGACAAGGCATTATTGGAAGTTGAAAACTTTCACTTCTTGTCGAGAGAGAATATAAAAATACACCGGGGGCGAGGGGAGAGCTATAATTTATTTTATAAGTCTTAAAAATGTTATATAAATATGCTTTAATCTAATTTTGTCGTCAATTTTAATGGCAAATATAATAATTTAAAAGCATTTGAGGAGATTTTGTTAAAATATTATGGGTGGCAAAATACAAGGTAGGCCTACTTTAATTTTTAGTTGATTTTCTGGAAATACGATTTTTGGTTAAAATAACAGTATTTTCACGGATTTATCTCATAGGTCTGGGTCCTTGGCTAACATTGAACGATTGCATTGACGAATATTGAACTTTTTGTCTCACTTTGTCGCTCGCTGTCTATGGACAACTCACACCTAAGTGTCGCTTGTTAATATCACTCAAATCGTTTTTATACAGGCAGCTTGTACTCGTTTTCGAACGTCCTCAATCATTCTTGTAGCTTTATCTAGATATTCCATGCTGAGTGACACAATCAGGACTAGGAGCATTTACGTCAAACTATCATCCACCGTAAAAGCAAACATTCTCCAGGCATTGCTTGAAGCTCTGAAATATTATATAAACGCATTTAGTTTGTTATAAATAAGCTATATGGTTTATTTAAATAAGTAGGGAGAGATGAGGAGTTCTGAGTTCTCAATCCCCAGGTGAGGTTGATCTCAAAATCTGTTAACTCATTTTTAGAGCCTGGGATTTGAAGTCTGTCAAAGGTTGCTATATGTTTAAAATCATCGGTCACTCTAGGTTTTGCACGCATCATCCGTGAACTGGTTCATCCATCATCTGTACCCATAAGCTGACCTAATATCACAATCATCACTTTGGCCAGGGTACTATTTGCCCTTAATACTTTCTGATTTTTAGTATTGAAGTTTTTTGAAAATCGAGCCCTGATTTTGACCGATATACAAACCTAAAGTCAATTAAATCTCATCGGTTGTATAAATCACATGGGTGAACAATAGTAAGACCTGTGCTTTAACCCCCTAGGGGTCTCTGCTGCAGGCCGGAGGGAGGACTTCCGGGATTGGCTCCTATTAAGTCCCGGTCTTCTTACTTTGATGCCTCGCTGTAAGAACTATGATCACACCTCGCTTTGTTTGTTGTGTCGTCCTAGTTGGGATGTAAGAAGCAGGATTGGATGTTACTCCACTCCTGCTTGGTGCTTCTGGGCACTGGTCGTCTCTTGTGCGACACAATTAGACTCCTAGGTATTTTGTGTTTAGCCCATCTGCGTCGGGATTATAATCTATTGCTTGTCGCAGATCTTCATCGGCATTATTCTCTGCTTTT
Organism: Pissodes strobi; assembly: GCA_016904865.1. Lineage (NCBI taxonomy): Eukaryota > Metazoa > Arthropoda > Insecta > Coleoptera > Curculionidae > Pissodes > Pissodes strobi. The sequence continues at coordinate 635,925 of MU182006.1, read as the reverse complement.
TGGGATACGCGTCTGGCCTCTTCGACTATAAAGTCCTCTAATGGCTGCCACTGTAGGTCAGCCTGCAGGTCAGCATTTCCAACGAATCAAGGTGCGCCAGCTGCTCGCCTGACTAGCTTGTTCTCCGTCCCTGATAGCAATTTCATGTTGGCTTTCGCTGTGTATCCCCAGGCCTTTGAACCATGTGTCAGTTGAGGCCTAGCTATCATAGTGAGCTTAGTCTTCAGTGACATTTGACTATGTTTCCCGATCATGGGATTTAGCATAGCCATTGCCCGCTTGGTTTTGTCTCTTGTCGCTTGGATGTGCCTTTTCCATGTCAAGCCACGGTTCAGGTCTATTCCAAGAGACTTGACTTCGTCGTTGCAACGTACGTCGATATTGTTTATCCGATTCTGCGGTCCGGCCGCCTTTCTCCCCCTCTAAAAGTTTATGGCCTGCGTCTTGCGCTCATTAACCTTGATCTTTCAGTTTGTCATTCATGTTGTGAGTTCGTCTCTTGCCTCCTGTAGCAGAGCGCTTACTCTCCTTGTATTTTTGTGGGCAAATTGTATCATTATATCGTCAGCACACATGTATGAATATCGAGTACAGGGCTGAGCCCAGCGGTACTCCTGCCTCAGGTTTTGCTTTCTCGTCCTCTGAAGGATTACGGCCTGTGTTTGCGCTCATTAACCTTGATTTTCTAGTTTGTCATCCATGTTGTGAGTTCGTCTGTTGTCTCCTGTAGTACAGCGCTTCTTATATTGTTGTGGGCAAATTTTATCATTGTATAGACAACACACAATAAAATTTGCCCGTCGTCAAATGATCGTGTGAATATTGAGTACAGGGACGCCCCAAGGGCTTAGCCCTGCGGCATTCTCACAAGAATTCTTCTGTGTGTTAGGTAGCTCCTTATGATCTTGATGATCCGGTAAGAGTAGCCCCCTACTATCAGCTTATAGTACAGCTTCTGTTGTCATACTCTGTCAACGACTCTTTCTACGTGATCCTTAGATCTCCAGACCTCTTCACTCTGGTTATTCTAATATTTTTAAAATCTCAGTGTCTTATATGCACTTAAATAATGTGTTATTTTCTTGCAACAGCCTCTCGTCTGCTAGACACTTAATAAGCGTAATCCTAAAATTATTAATCTCCTTATAATTTTACCAGACAAAATTACTATAGAAACGATTACTTCCCAATGTTAATATAAGATTAATACATGCTTGATATTTAAAACACTAAATTAATCAGTGTTTTGAATATCACAAATCTATTAATATCATACTGACGCTGACACATTCAAAACCCGGATTAATTTAACGATTGTTTAAAGTGGATAATCCAAGTTGAAAGTGGTGTCCCTTAACCAGTTAAAGTTAATCGGTAGTGAAAAAGTTTAAAAGATTCATTGACGAAGCCATCTTCAGGGTTATATATTGCTTTTAATCAAAACAAAAAAACTCTTGATAACTTATTTATTTACAATGCCTTTTATATGATGAACGACCTAATACAATAAACTTAACACTAAAAATAAAATAGAAAACTTAAAACTAAAACTAAAAACAAATACATAATGAAAGATCTAATGCAATAAGCTTGATACTAAAAACAAAACAGAAAACTTAAAACTAACACTAAAAACAAAAACATGCTAAACATAGCCTCAGAAAAAGTTTCTGGATACAGAAGAAGTCTAGATTCACCAGCTCCATTAGCAAGGTCGGCAGATCGGGGAATAAGGGCTTGAGCACCATAGTTTGCAGGGTGGAAGGGTACATCAAATGTATTACGACTGCAAGGACTTCTAAAGGTATACGCGTCCAATAAAGGCATCGTGCGAATTGGATTTTTTTAAATAACATTGTTGACCGCACTTCTGGATTTCCGGACGGGATTCCGAAGACGAAATCAAAATCCATTTCGTGCGGACACTGCCGATGCTAATACTGCGAATACCGACAAGTACACGCAGTCATCACGGTATATTTCCCTTTCCAAACTTTATTAGAGAAGATAGTAAGGATTTTTGTTAGTTAGTTTGTGATTTTCGTCTACATTGCTTGCATGTAATTATTGATGTAGCAAGACTTATCACGATTGTGCAGGAGTATGAAGAAGTTTACAATGTGAGGAGTACAGAATATTCGAACATTCTTTGGAGGGAAAATATTTGCAGTTTCGTTTTCTTCTTCTGACAACACACAACATGTTCTTCACTCAGTAACGACATAATACTTTTGCTTTGAGAAATGCCGACTCCAATAGTCCGTGGTAGTAGACGAAGGACACAAAAAAAATCGATTCGCCCGATGCGTACCAGGAACATGTAAGCCAATCTCAGCAAGCAAGTAGGGGCAACCAACCAAAGAATTCAACAATTTAAAGAGGAGGTGAAGATCATGATTAGCTCTACGTTCAAAGAGTGATGAAAGGTTGAGCTCAAGATAAAGGGTCTCGTAGTGAAAATCACCGTTTTTAGAGAATTTATAATTTACAAAATGAAGAAACTTCCTCTGAACGCTTTCGATTCTATTTATACGATTAGCATAATGGAGGTTCCATACAGAATAAACGTATTCTAAGTGACTTCGCACCATACCACAGTACAGAACTTTAAGTGTTTGAACTGTAGAGAAGTCTTCGGAGTTCCTTTTTATAAATCCTAGCATTCTAAGAGGTTTATTGATAATGTTGGAAATATGTTCAACATAAGACACCTCCTTGTCCAGAATGACTCCCAAGTTCATGACGGACTCAACTAAGGGAAGAGTCACCATCAATTGCATAATGGAAATTAGTTGGAAAACTAAGCCTTGAGAAACTCATAATGGAGACCTCTATTCGGAGAAACAAGTTCACTTTTCGCCATTGGGCTCTCGCAAACCGTACGCGACCTTATTAGAACGTTAACTAAATTTGTCACGTTTTTGTGATTTTTGAAAAGAAAAACTAAAAAATCTTTTTATATTTTTTCCTGACTTTTTTTGAAAGAGATAAATGAAAGTAATTTTCAGATTCTCATTGCCATATGTTCTTTTATATTCAAGTACGACGCATGGAGGGCTCATCATCAACTTAATTTTTTAAATACAAATCTGCATTTTTGGTTTAAATTTTTAGAAGTTTATGGAAAAATTAAATGGTCTAGGAATTTCCCATAAAAGGTATCGGGCTGGACAAAGATGGAGTAAACTTTTCTCCTTTTGCCTTATGAGAATATTTGTTAGCTATAACGGTTAAGTGTCAAATATCATTGGTTTTGGTAGATCAAATGCTTCTAAAATATGAAATAAAAAGTATAGATCAGATTTTTTTTTAAATTGACGATAACTGTATCAGAGGACACTTTGGAAATGATCAAGCCTTTTGTGCAAGGTAAGCTAGTTGAATTTAAACTTTCCTCCATTTTGAGTTTTGACACGACACCACTTGATGTTTTATTATTGAAAAACGGTATAATCTGGATCAAATTAAATAAGGGAATATAAGCAGAACATACCACAAATTCACCTCAAACCGATTGAAAATGCCAAATCTGCTTTAAACATGGGCGGAGTCTGACTCAAAAATACGTACGTGGCAACCAACGCATAACTATTATCGAGAAATCAACCTCAGATTCATAAAGCTCGCGATCTCTGCTAGAAAAAAAATATCAGTAACAACTTTTTGCACGAAATCAGGAAATACGAGAAAGTCGAGATTAAATGGCAACATGCAGAAAATCCCAAAAATTCTCCAATACTTCGGCAATTTTGGAAAATTTAAAGGAATACTTCTTCCCGTAAACACCGTATACGGCACCGTCCGTAAATATGTAGATATATATTTAATTGCCTGAAATCTTATTGAAAACGGTTTGAAGCTGTAAAAATGTGTCAGGATCAGAAAATATGGACAGTTTTTTGGTAATTACGGGTAATTTCTGGTAGTTTTTTTGTATATTTCTTGATAACATTTACTCTTACCATACTGATGCGTATAGTTTTTGTGGTAAGTAAGTAAATTTATTTGCCTGAAATCTCATTCAAATCGATTTGAAGATGGGAAGACGGGCCATAATCGGAGAATTTGAAAATTTTTCATGCGATATGCATTGGTTTTCTGCCAATTTTAAGGAAGGCCCCTAGGTAAAACTTTACTTTAAACATCAAACTGGTGGCAAATAATTTCAAGATATTAAACGCAAAGAAACACTTTTATTTCATAACATTAATATTGCATTGTTGAAGTTTTCACTCCTGTCGTGTGGTCTTAAGCTCACACCTTAATGTATTTTACAAATAAAAATACAAGATTTGCGAACTCCCATGTTTCAACAATGATATTACATCATATATGACACGTGATCGTTAAAGTTCAAACTTTTGCCACTGGCGCGCACGATCGTTCACCGCCTTCCCACTCAGCATGAGGCTTTTTGCACTGTTATTTCGCCAAAAATTGTGTTTTAGACGATATTGATATCTTGACACTTATTGTTTGTATCATTGGTGTATACTATATGGAGATTTGCCGCCTGTCCGAAATTAATTTGTAAGTATGCAATTAAGTTTTCGTACAGTCGTGTATTATGTTAATGTAAAGTGTGCGAAGAAGGATGTGGAAGCCGAAGCTCACCATGGCTTGTACCAAGAAGTGATAATGGGTTTGAAGTTATTTTCGCTTCCTTCAGAATCCATGATGTTCTAATATTAAAAAGCAAAAAATGTCCTTGTAAAATTCGCCCTACATGCAGAAATTTCTGGTGCCGATTTGCCACTGACACATATTACATGTCGGTTTGTTTTGTTGTATTGCCTACCTAAATTCCAAGGCTTAATATTTGATGGCTATATTACAAATTCAACAAATATCCAGTAAACCTCAAAACTTGCTGGAAACTGTAAGGCGTGCAACTTAGAAGTTCCGCGTCAGTTTATACTTCATGTTGTCTCGTATTATCTTTATTGACTGCAATAAAACTTAACTTCTTTAATAAAAGCTTAATTACACACATGTGATGTTTGAACTTTTATTAAAAAATTGGAACATGTTGTCTCGGTGTATTTCTATTTATGGCCGCTTTGGACAGTCGGTTATTGTCGAAGTAAATATTAGTAGACACAATTGCAAAGTTAAATTAATAAATTGTGACTTTCATTACTTCCATTATGACGCTACGTGAGTGGAAATATTATATTAACTAGAAAAGTTTCCGCTAAACTGGTTTAAAATGTTCTAAATATCCAAAAACAAACTATTATTAGATATTGACGATTAAACGATTTCAGTTTTTCAAGTTTTTCATTTTTATGAATAATCCGCAGGGGAATGATTAATTATTAATAGTTATTTACCACATCCATGGGCTAAAAACTATTCAGTACCTGTGGTACAAACAAGAAAACAATAGCTATTTACGTAGCCAGTTGAGAAAAGCACTATTTTGTGTAACGAGCGGATTACACAACATTAATTTTTTCCCAACATGCTCATAATTTTGACCTATAAGCTACAATAATAATAATGATTGCTTTAGTATTAAAAAAAATATTTTTTTTTCTCTATAAAATCAACTGGCAAGGTATAGGTAACAGGTAAATGTAACAAACAATCTCCAAGCTATTTATTTACCATCATGTCAACTGATGCGAACTCCTTTAAAATGAAATATTCCAACAGCAATATGCCCAGTGACGTCTTTTTATGTGTGGCACACACACAAAAGGAAAATCCCATACCACCCAACGAGCCGTGAGTGTGCGGAGAAGACGGTGGACGCTGGAGTGTAGGTTATGATTTTCGGTTGATGCGTTACTCGGAAGTCCATTCCAGAGCATGGCAGTCCTCCAGATAAAGGAATCCCGTAACAGCCACGTCCTGGGTGTGCGCAACTGAATCGTATGTCAATGAGCAGCTTGTGTGACGGGTATTTCTGTCTGGGCGGAATCATAAGTGCCAGCTCGTTCGAACACCTTCCGTAGTAAAGAGATAATTTCGCCACTTTTCTTCGGTCTTCAAGGCTATCAAGGTCTTTAGTTAACTCTAGGTTTTTTCACCTTTGTATGGAGTCCAATATCTTGAGCAAGTGCTTGGGTGCCGAGCTCCACACATGGGAACAGTATTTCAGAGATGATCTCATCTGGGCCTTATAGAGCAGTAAGGGCTGATGAGGTGTATACAACTCCTAGCTTTGTTGCCTTAACGATTTTGGTGACGTGATTAGGCCAAGACATGTTGTTTTGTACGTTGATGCCCAGCAGTGTTTCTCCTGTAATTGACAGGTCAGGTCCTGCGGTGTTTTTTTTTAAGAAGACAGCTGCTTGTGTCTTTTCTGCTTTAAACTGGGCATTGTTTTTCTCACACCATTCCACGATGGCGTTCATATCCTCATTGATAACAGCAATATGATTTTCTCGCCCATGTTGGGAACGAGAAGCAGTGATTGGAGTCTTATATCCTCATTTATAATGAGGATATAAGAGTGCTGCCGTCTGCAAGGCTGTAAATAAAATTGTTTGTCTTGTCTAAGAAATCGTTGATATAGAGCAGGAACAGTGTAGGAGATAATATACATCCTTGAGGAAATCTGGCATTGATTTGAAATTCTTTTATCAACACCAACCCGGATGCTTCGATCCCTTAAGAAATTGGAAAGCCATAGAAGCAATGCTGGTGGTAGTCCGTATGCCGTCAATTTGCTTAACAATCCGTCACGCCACACACTATCAAATGCTTTGGATATGTCGAGAGCCACTGCACAAGATTCGCCGTAGCTCTGGATGGCTTTGGTCCACAGGTAGGTCACGTAAGTCAGATCTGTGCTTGCGGAAACCATAGTGGCGATCGCTTATGATGCCTGCCGCTTCGAAATATTTTGAGAGCTCTTCGTTGATCAGTTTCTCCATAACTTTGGACATGATGGGAACTAAAGCAATTGGACGGTAGTTATTTGGAATCGTTTTTTACCTTCCTTCGGGATAGGTTGCACCTGAGCGCATTTCCAGCTCGAAGGAATGCATGATAGAGAGAAAAGCCTACATAGTCGAGAAGAACTTTGCCCAAAAGGCACTTGAATAGTTGAGTCCAGCAAAATCCAATGAGAAGATTTTACTTGCCAATTTTGAAGAAGAAAATAACAAACTGATGATTAGGTTACACAGCCAAATTTTCATATAAAAAAATATAGACATAAACAAGTATTTTCAACTCATAGCCATTTTAAATTACAAATTGATGGATACGTACCGAAAAAAGGCATAGGTATTCATGAAAAAACAGTTGACAAAATTACTTAGACAAGCCGATGACAAGAACGTTTTAGTGCTGAAGATAAAACTAGTTTTTCAAAATCCAAGTTAATACAATGATTTTTTTTTAATTAAAAGCTCCCGTGATTATGGGAGTGATAGGTGGGTGCAGGAAATCCAAGCTTACATATTTAAAGCTTTCTGATCTAAACGACGAAGTATCGAACACCAAGACCAAAATCGCCAGGAAATATATTATCTCGGCTGATGACCAGAAAGGTATTGATTTTTTTGATATTAGAAGCGTAGACCCAAATGTTACATAACAGTTTTTTTTTTAATATTGAAGTGCTATAAGCAACCCGTATTAACACAATATTATGTAAACTTTCAAGGCAAATTATAAACAACGCGAGCGAACAGCGCAGGCAATAATAATTATGAACCTGAAAGTTGCAACGGTCAGCAGATTTTATTATATAAATTTTCCCTTCCCCTTATATCATTCGAGCATCGCATTGCGATCCATAGGGACGATACCCGAATCTTCAAGACTAACTCAGAAGCTGCAGTTCATAAGAATGCAGTCTGTTGGGGGATAACCGCCTAAATTAGTAAAGTCGAATCTACGATAGATCTGTCAAGGTAAAGTGATTTTAAAAGTTAAATAGTTACAGCGCATTAAAATGCTGGGTGGAGTTGAGATAAGGATAATCAAAGTTAACCATGAATAAATCACAACGCAACTCTTAAACTTTATTATAGAACAGTGACGCAAGCCGTCACAGAACAATTAAAGTACATCTTCAATTTCAATCTCTAGTAGTAGGTACGTATTAAATTTTTTCCCAATACTGGAGTCATGCCGGTCTATGTCAAAAAACATTTAAATTATAATTTAAAATTCAAATCATGCGCTTAAATTCAGTTAGTTTAATCATCGCAGAAGAAAGGTCGCCACCTAGTAGCAGTAGTTAAAGACGAAGGGTTTGTTACAGACAAGTGACGTCACCTCGTGACAGTTAACGAAGGCATATATTTTGCTGGCACACGAGGATACTGCAAGTGAAGAAGAATAGATCTGGAGATTTCTGCAATCTCAGTGAAGTTTAGCAACATATTGTTGCGTTCTTCCTGTGGGTTCTTAACAGAATTACAACTGTGCTATTTTCAACTAATACTCGCTTTATTCACTACCACTGTATACAATTTAACTCACTAAACTAGTCTTATAACTTTACCACTAATATCTATTCAACACTCAATGATTAACTGAACTAACTGACTATCCGACTTAGGTCTGCTTATATATAATCTCAAATCTATCACGAATATTCGGGAAGTATTCCGAGGCCACTCTATATGATCTCGACGAGGCCATCGAGATAATTCCAGCTATCCCGAAACTTCGCGGCCGGCCGGGCGATGATTCATACAGACAGAGAAGCGAGGGGCATGGCGCGGCGGCTAGTTCTATAGGGTAGCACAAAAACGTTCGGATGGTTGTTAGTCGTGACAATATGGTCAGTCAAGTCACAGGTGTAGGATTCATCTGGGTCAATGGTCAAGGCTAGTACCTCGAAAAAAATAATAAGTATACAGTACAATTAAACACAACTTATTTATATGATAGATAAACATCATAAAACAGGAAACAGGAAATAATAGTCAATATGACGAGGATATGGAGAATAAAACTAAATATGTTACAAGTAAATAAATTCAAGCGAAACTAAGTAGAAACTAAGAGGAACACAAAAACTTCAGAAATTGTTGGCAGATAAAGTCGCAAATGTTTATAATTGTAATATAAAAACTCAAGTGCTCGTAAAAAATTATATGTCACTTAGGAGGTTAGAATAAAATTAAGGAAAGTGTATCTAGAAAAAAGAAACTCATCGTAAATAATAATAATATTAAAAGACAAGTACATGTATACAAACACTTAGGAGGTTAAGGAAATTATTAAGCTGTATATAAAAACGAGAGCAAGGAGGGATATAACGAGCAGATCAACATTAAGCTTCTCAACTGTCTTAGCGGATCAATATCCTTTTGGTCAGTTGCCAAAGCTGTCAGTCATGGTTTGTCAAAGATGCCAGTTCTACCGCTGACCAGAGATGATGGCTCAGTAGCGGAAACAGCCAAAGAAAAAGCGAACATTCTTGTCGAAATGTTTGCCTCAAATTCTACCTTAGATCTTCAAGGAAAGACTCCCTCAACTATCCCGAGAGTGAGTTGTTTGGTATTTGGCACCGCGAAGTGAAACGAATACTCAAAAGCTTAGTAGACATTAACAAGGCCACATGACCGGATGGCGTTCCCGCAATAATGCTTAAAAAATCTGCTGCTGAGCTAACAGCTCCACTTAGCTTATCTCCCTATCATACCGAACTAAATGCTTTTTTTTCTGGCTGGAAATGCGCTCAGGTGCAACCAATTCCGAAGAAAGGTAAAAAGTAATTCCAAATAACTACCCTCCAATTGCCTTGTTTCCTTCAGGTCCAAAGTCATGGAGAAAATGATCAACGAGCGGCTCTTAAAATATCTCGAATCATCATCCATCATAAGCGATCGCGCCAGTATGGCTCCGCAAGCTGAGATCACCGGGAAATCTCTTGACTTACGTGACCTACCTGGCGACCAAATCTACCGAGAGTACGGCGAATCTCGTGCTGTGGTTCTCGACAGATTTAAAGCATTTGATAGGGTGTGGCATGACGGATTGCTAAGCAAATTGACAGCATACGGACTACCACCAGCATCGCTTCTATGGCTTCCAATTTCTTAAGGGATTGAAGTATCCGAGTTGGTATTGATGGACATCTCTCGGAGGAATTTAAAATCAATGGAGTTCCTTACTGATGTATATTATCTCCCACATTGTTCCTGCCGTATATCAACGATCTATTAGACAAAACAAACAATTCTATATGCAGCGTTGCAGATGCAGCACTCTTATATCCTCATTCATGTCGCGGAATCCAATGACCGCTGCTAGTTGCCAACGCGAGCGAGAAAAAATGATTGCTGCGATCAATGAGGATATGAACGTCGTCGTGGAATGGGATGAGGGAAGCAATGTCCAGTTTAACGCAGGAAAGACTCAAGCAGCTGTCTTCTCGAAAAAAAGCAAACACCGCAGGACCTGACTTATCAATGATAGGACAAAACACTGACTCTGGCCTCATTCATAATCTTGCTGGGCATCACCGTAAGAAAACAACATGTCTTGGCGTAATCACGTCACCAAAATCGCAAAGGCAGGAGTACAAAAGCTAGGAGCACTCTATAGAGTAAAAAAATTGTATACACCTCATCAGCTCTTACCGCTCTGTAAGGCTCAGATAAGACCATCTCTGGAATACTGTTCCCATGTGTGGAACTTGGCACCCATTCCATGCAGAGGAGAGCAGTCGGTCTTGTGGATGACCCAGAGTTTACCAAAGCCTTTGATAGCCTTGAACATCGAAGAAAAGTGGCGGACCTATTTCTTTACTATCGATACTACTACAGAAAGTGTTCGTACGAGCTGGCACTTATGATTCCGTCCAGAGTTGTACCATACAAAAACACCCGTCAGACATAAACTGCCCATCAACATACGATTCAGTTGCGAACACCTAGGCCGTCCCTGTTGCGGGACTCCTTTGTCTGGAGGGATGCCTCGTTCTGTAATGGACTTCCGAGTAACGTCCTTCCCGAAAATTACAACCTACAGCGCTTCAATTGCAACGTGCGCAGAGAAGCACCGCTGGTTGAGTGGTATAGGATTTTCCTTTTGTGTGTGTGTGCCGAACATAAAAAAGGAGACAATTTAAACTAGAATAAGTTATGTGAATAAGTGTTAAACTGTAGAAGGCTAAAAGTAATGAGGAAACTAATAAACTGTTATGCCCTGTACCAGGGCAGGTGGGAGAAAAATAGGGTGCGAAAATGGTAATTCAACTAGCAACAGTTTTTGATGTAGCCGATGTAAAATATTTGTGGTTATTTATTTGAAAACATTTTGGCTTGCTGTTGGGTTGATTGAACTAATCGTTAACAAAGATTACTTTATTATGGATTAAACCGATGATTACACTCCGATTGGTTAAACAACGTGCTTATTGACAGTTGAAGTTTAAATAATTGTTTATTTGCAAGCTGGAAGTGTAACGGACCGGTGGACGAACGCCTGAACTAGCCCATCCTGACCAATTCGCAATCAAGCTTCGTTCATGTAGAGTAAAGACGGAATTATAATTTGTGTTATTTCCTTTATTTTTTTCACGCTTTAACTTTAACTGAGCGTATAATTATATTCTCTAAAAAGCTTTCTTTTGACATATATATTCGATAATTTTACTTTTTCGAAGACAGCAGTAACTCTGTCTACCCTAGTTTCTTTTCTATTAAGTCCATTTAGAAAATACATCATTATGTTCTAGCTTTATATCAATTTGTTCTCGTATCTCTATAAAAACCCGACTAAACTCCGAAATCACTTTTGCGAACGGTTTTACTCTTCGTCGATTTCGAAAGGTCGTTGAACACAAAAAATCATTTAATTCTTTGGCAGTCCTCCATATATATAGAAAAATGCCGTCTTTCAAGGCCCATTCATCCCCAAGGAAAATTCGAGTCATTCGCAATAAATCCTAAATTGTGTCACAAGAGCCGTTCGCCCATATAAAACTATCAAAGCTGCAAAGAAAAGAAAATATGGACCGAAAACCGACATAAACAAAAATGAAAAGGCACGACTGGAACACTGAATTCAGCAGACACTATACAGCCAGGCGTAAATATTTGAAAAACGTAAAAATCTATAGGCCGAGGCAAAAAGTGGGAAATATAAAGGCCTTGAGGGATCAATGTAAAATGTCTCCGGTGTTATTAAATTGAAAACAAAGAAAGGAAAATGATATAGCTGAAATTTAAAACGTGCAAGAATTGCAAAGCATGGAGGAAATTATAAGAAAATAGTGGGGTTTATTGTCACAGGGTTTTCAATTATATTTTCAAATCGCTCACCAGCACATTTTAACTACAATATAGAAATAAGTAATAAAATCTCATGAGAATCAGTTATCTATCAAAGATGAGAATTTTTATTGAGACTTCCGGTATATTATATATTATCTTGATATTAATTTCAATAATTTCGTGATGGGTAAATTCTTGAAATCGCGAAGTATCGTATAATCCCAAAAGATCTGACTCTGAGATGTTACCACGTCGAAAAGTAAAGGGGGTAGTAGCACTGAGTAAAACAAAGACTCACTCTAACATAGCTAGACTTTTCGAATTGGATTCATCTCCTTGACCTGTCTGCATAGAGCTCTCGAGTCTGTGGCAAAGGCGAAAATCTCCATCCCCGTCAATAATTGAAACGAAGCAAGGAATATCCATATTTTGTATTCGGTTCTTCCACGTTATCCGCGCCGAATTCGCATATTTTACTGGTCTACAAGCATACTCATTTTTCATTCAATATACCATTATCACTTATTAATTCTATGGTGTTGCAGCTATACAGATTTTCAGTATTACCGGGATGCATTTAAGCACAATGCACCGCGCCTCGGTCAATGGAAACATTTTCGCTGCTTTGATTGGTCTAGACCGAGCGCAGGTACGCTTTGCCACACTTGACTGAAACGCGGTGCAATATGCGATGTCCTCTTCAACGTGGGATCCAATCGGCAGAATTACACATGTATTCGCGGTACACTAGATCGCTTCCAACCGCCTGATAGGTCAGTGGTTAGATAGTGTGTTTGTGATGCGAAGGTTGCTGGTTCGATCCCGTCAGTGCCGAGCTATGTTTTTAATTCTTTTTTAGGTTATGTTTGTAAAAAGATTTTTTTTCTTGATTTTGGGTCTGTCGGGTTAGTTTTGGTTAGCACTTGGTTAGTTCCTGTTTGTTGAGCCCCCGTAGCGAGCGAAGGGCCATGCGAAATAGCTTAATTATTGCCGACATTCGGCCATCCAGGCAATGGATACGATAAAACTATTGACATAATTGAGCAATGTGACATAAAAAGCTAAACTGAAGCACAGCATGTACCATGTACTAGCGCGTGGCAAAGTGACACAATATGCACCTCGTTTTAGTTGTGCCATGGCATATTGCACCGCGTTTCAGTCAAGTGTAGCAAAACGTATCTGCGCTTGGTCTAGTCCAATCAAAGCAGCGAAAATGATTTTAATGACCGAGGCGCGGTGCATTGTGCTTAAATGCTACCGGGATTATCCAGCCGTAGTGGGTAGCCAAAATTGTAGGGAAATATCCGATTGCCTGTACATTCTAAGGTCTAAAGCTACTATAAATGTAGCATTTGGCCCACTTTACATATATATGTAACCTGTAATTCTGTTAACAATCATTTTCTGTTTCAGGTAAGCGACTAACATTCAAGACCTTAATTGTAAGTAAAGGCGGAGTAAGTTTGGTAAGTTGAAATGTTGTTGTATTTTAGATACGTCTAGGATTTATGTAAGATATTACACAAATAACTTTACTAAACCATAATATTCTTATTATCATTGGTAGTATACTAAGGTATATCAATTACCTGTATTCAACTCCAAGTATAATTCATGGTTTTTGCATCATTTTCATTTTCTGGTGTATCTGGTTGGTCTAAAGCTAAAAGAGATAAATGTTTGCTATATAGTAAAATTGTATCTATTAAATTTTTCAGAATACATACTGAGTCCTTTTACGAGGGTCATGCACTATCAACTTTCAAATTATGAACAATACACCCTAATTATTATTACGTATGTTAATTCTGCATTTCCTTTCAAGGATTTGTTATTAAAGCTTATAATATAAAGTATTATAAAAGATCCATAATAAGCGAGGAAAGCATACCGTAATGAAGATACGGCTTCTTAATATATTTTATAAAATTAAAATCTCTGTTGTTTTTGTCTGAAATTCTCTAGGCCCTCAGAGATAATTAACGAAAATTACTTTGATTATTTTTTTTTATTGTAAATTTAAAAACATGTCAATATTGTTTCAGGTCCTTTTGAAATTATATTATTTCGCTTTTGATTGCCCCTTAAACATTTTATCTTAATTATACTTAATAATGTTGGTTTTTTTTTCAATCGAATTGGTAAAGGAATCGGGAAACGGCGCTCATAATTTGGAGTTTTCTAATTAAAATGGAATAAAAAAAATGTTCGTATTTGACGTCCCTCTTGCCATCAGGAAATATTAAATATTACCAGCGCCGTTTAAAAAGATACCAGCAAACGTAACCTCGTACCAATTTTTCGGGTATGATCTGATTCTGTATTTGATATTATTATATATTATATATCATCTGTCAAAATTGACATTTTAATAATAAAATACCTGCTAGTCATGTTTGTATTTAACCAATCATATCAAATTTACGCACTAGTGCAAATTATCGATAATACGTAGGTACATATGCAGTATTATCAGGCATATTTACAAAAATTAACTTGGAATAAAGTTCAATCAAAAAGTACACAAAAGCCATAAACCTCTTACAAAATACGACTGAAATTTTATTTTCCAAAAATAGAACACATACAATTATTTTTGTTTTTGATTTAAACAACAAATACAGATCTTTGAGCAGTGGTCAGTAGCGTCTCCTTAACAACGCTGCTTGAAATGATTTCTAATATCAGTAAAGGTCTTTCTAAAACTAGACAAATAAATAGATGTATAATAATTATTCAAGATTTTAAAGTATAGAAAATAATTATAAAAACTAAAATATATACAATAATACACACGATATTATTACAATTAATACAAATAATATATTCAATAAAAAAAAACTAGGAATTGTCATTTGAATTGGTTGAGTTGTCACTCTCACCCACATGTATAATAAATGTTTCTACTGTTTCATCAACCATATTGTCAAGCTGCCACATTCGCTTTTCCTCATTTATTACATGCTCTACACACTTTCGCCATTAATGTCCATCAACATGTTTAATAGCTTCGTGAAAGAGTACCTCAACATCCTTCATTGGTAGTATTTCTGGTGGCAACAAATTTTTTTACTTGCGCCCAAACTAACTATGGGATTTAGTTCACAATGGTAGGGCGGAAGTCGAAGTATCACGTTTGTTTGCCTTTTCGTCGACCATATATCTAGTGTATTTGTGCTTTTCCATGTTTGCTGTATAAAAAGCTCCTTTTTGACCATGTCTTCTTCGAAATGGATTTTTTTTTCAAAAACCACGGTTTTTCTATTTTTCTAGAATAGTAGGTTGCATTAGCACGCACTCTAATATATCCTGGGGGTATTAGATCGAACATTTGCTGAAAGTATTCTTCAAATACATCTGCATTTATGCCTTCATGATAATCTCCAGTGTGTTTCGACTTAAATGTTAACAGGCCCCCTTCTACGAACCTATTTACACAACAGATATGGACCACAATTAATCTGCTACCTTTTCCAGATGAAGGTTTGATTCTTGTAGACCAGCCGTCCGACGCAGCTTATCGGAATTTTTTTATATTTTTGTCATGTCACATGTTGTTTACTGTATGCTCTTCATTTACCCATGGTTCGTTCAAATAAAAAATGTTTCGGTTTTCATTATGATAGTCTTTTATCATCCTTAGGTTCCTTCTTTCCAGCAAATAAGTTCATGTTTTTCTATTAA
The DNA here is from genome assembly GCA_016904865.1 of Pissodes strobi. Classification (NCBI taxonomy): domain Eukaryota; kingdom Metazoa; phylum Arthropoda; class Insecta; order Coleoptera; family Curculionidae; genus Pissodes; species Pissodes strobi. Next base: position 620,044 of record MU182006.1, on the reverse strand, counting down.
AAGTGATTTTCTGTTTTGTGCATCCTATAACTTGTCTTTACTTAAGGTGGAACCTTGACTTGTTTTCGAAAATATAGGGTTGTATTCAATCCTATTTTTGTTAATGATCCATCGTAATGTTTTTTCTCTTCAAAATCTTTGATTACACAGTTACATGCTTCACCTCCTCGAACAGTCAATTCGTATGATAAAACATGGAAACATTTCTTCTGAAGTCCAATTGGTGTATTTTCGTCATAAAGTGTCAATATTTTCAAAAATTCAACGTAGCTGATGAACTGGTTTTTCGTGTTTCTCGCTCAACCTGCCATTTTCGTCGAACAGCGTCCCTGGCATCTCTTGCAGACTTGAACCTTATATCTGTAATAGCACTTTCTTTGTATGACCCTTTGTATGCGCATATTACTTGCCCAATCTTTCAAAATTCCAGCCAGATTTTCTTTGGATGTTTTATCTTCTAATACGTAACCTCTCTGGAAGCAGAACTCTTTAAATTGTTTCCATATAGACTTTTTTATTTTTTTTTGTATTTTTTGGTGTATGTTCTTCTATATTTGTCTCAATTTCCATCATCGAAGCGTTTCCGAATCGCGTTTAAAACTCAAATTTAAGGGGTAATTATATTTGATTCATGAAATTTTCTAATAAAATACAACTCTTGCAATGAAAATTACCTATAATTTTCGCCAAATCTTCACTCATGCAAGTTAAACTGAAAAAAACCCTCGTGCACTAACGTGCACTCTTGTGTTTTATCAACTTAACTTGCATCCATGCATATTTAACGAAAATTATCGGTAATTTCAATTGCAGTTGTTATATTACTACTGATCATTGTTAAATGAACACCAGAACTTGCCAATGAAATGGAAAATTCCAAAAATCGAATGGACTTGTTGGGGGAATTACAAATCCAGAACAGCCACGTAGCCTAAGGCTACACTACATATACAAGAAATGTTCCATCCATTGATCAAAAATTATCTATGCAACTGAAGAATTACGACAAGAAAATAGTAAAATTATTAAGAGATGCTTAGGAGTATTTTCTGTATTTTCCTCGGATACATGTCATATTCCAATTAGGCACGACAATTAACCAGAAATAAACTCCTATCAGCCGGGTGATAAACGGCGGCGCGGCTTTCTAATAATCTAATGGAAAAAAGATAAGGTTTTACGTTCCAGAGGACCCCTTTGAAAGATATTTTCATGCGATTTAACTTGAATTCTCTGCATTTCGCATTTCCGGCCTATATCTTGTAAGTACGTTAGCTTGATGGTGGCTAGATAATTATCAAGTGCAGTGCAGTCGACAAACCTAACGAGGAAAACACTTGATATTTGCGATGATGATCTAAGATGTTAAAGTAAAGGAATAAGCAAATGGCTTTGATCAATAAATTACAAGTTTTTACCATTGATTTGTATAGGAGTGGATAAGCAATAGCCGCCTGTCGCACTATTCAAAAGTGGCAACCTATGGACGAAAAAACAGGTTTCTACGCATGACAAAATCGACGCAAAATGGAAAAACGTAAACAAAGAAGATACCGTTTTGTCATGCGCACTAAAACACTTGCCGTCTCAGCTGGCGTCGGTCAGGATCGAACTTGGCTTTTGTCTTTGACGTGTTTTCGTTTTGACGGCGCGGCGTTTTGAGTTAATAATTCGAGTTTTTACTTTTTTTTTTACTTTCTTTGGACCTGGTGTCTGTAGTTGCTTAATTAGTTTTAGTTTAGTGGTTCACGTTTGTGGTTTATGCGTACCCTATTTTGATTTTCGTTTAAATTGAACAATACGCACATAAACAATGGGCGACGTTACCAAAATAGAATCCCGAAAGTGTATGGTTGTGTTTTGTAGTAGTAGAGGCAAAATCAGGATTTCCTATTTCAAGTAAGTCTAATTATTATAAGTATTACTTATTTATACCTTATTGTTTGTTTCACTATGCTAACTGGGGCCCATTTCACAATCGGCAAGACTCCTCTACCGAATATTTGGTGAAATAATCACTTTCGAAGTCCGGGCCTGCCTATTTACCTTCACGGTGCAACAACTAGCTCCTACTAATTTTCTAATGCGCAAGTCCAAATAGAAATCTCTTTGTTTACATTTCGCGGTCGTAAATTTGCCATGTTTGGTCTATTTATTGCTTATCCACTCCTATACAAATCAATGGTTTTTACAGATTATACCTTATCACAAAAAAAAAATATTAAAAATATAAAATTATCATATATAATATAACGAGTGCATTGAAAATTATCCATAATTTTCAATGCACGAGTTATATTCGTAGGAGAATTTCATGAACCAAATTTGCAATGAATGAAAATTTAACGTCGTTGTCACAAAAAAGTAGCTGGTGTCATATTTTCATAGATAAGGTGGAATTAAACAATACTAATTATGTCCTTAGCAACTAAATAACAAAATAACTTGTCAAACAAGCAAGACATAATGTCACGTTTCGGCAATATTTCGATGGATAATATAGCCCAAAATATCGCAAATTTAACACCAGTACCGATCTAAGTCGTCTATATGGTTGCAGTTCCAATTATTTTGTAAAGAAAAGGCATATGTTTTGGACCGGGACACATCTGAAGAACATTTAGTGGTAATAATGAAGGATTGGGCATCCAATATGAGAAAAAAAATGGTGATGAATATAAGGAGGCCGTTGTAAAAACTCTGTGGAACGTAACTGCGAATTTATTAAAAGAAAAGTACCTCAATGAATACGGTAGGAAAATAAACCCTTTCACTGATATTTCCTTCAAACCGGCAAGAGATGCTCGAAATGCTACCAGAAAAATGTTACAGAAAGGACCGAAAAAAGATCAACCAACGGGGTAGCCTTTAATTATGAGCAGCTTTTGAAAATGGTCACATTATGGGATGAGAGAACACCTAGAAGGGCTGCAGAAGAAGTTTTTCCATGATGTTTCTTATGAGCTTGCTTGGCATGGCGGTGAAGCTGCAAACTGTTTTTTAGAACCCAATAATTTGGGTCGACTTGCATATAACTGCCCAGGGTGGAGCTCGACATTTAACAAACAGTATGTGGCTGATTCAAAATAAAGTAAACCTAGATATCTGCCCTGTAAGACTTTAAAAAACTTGTTTCTAAGCGAGGACCTAAGATTAAAACGAATAGATTCTTTTTGACATCAAATCCTCAATGGCAAGAAAATTGTATATGGTTCAAAAATTCGCAGATTGGACGAAACGAAATTTCTAAATGGACTGCAAAATCGGCTGAAAAGGCAGGAATAAAATCAGATAATAAAGTTAAGTACACCAATCATTCGCATAGATTAGCAGTAGTTAACTATTTATTACAAAAGGGGCTTCAAGAATAGTAAAAATGACAGGTCATTCGAATATAAGCTCAATAAAACCTTATCTGCAATTAAACTCAGAGTTTCACAATACACTTGTGAGTAAATGAGGGCAGCCGGAACCTCCATCGAATGACAAATGGAGGCGCCCCATCAACCCTCGACATCAAATAGAAATCCCATTGTTATTAATTATAACAACTGTGTTATTAATTGCCAAAATTTGAATAATAAATAATTTGTATTGTTTTATTGATTTGTTTTTCTGAAATAAGCTTAACTAAATGAATGCTTATTTCTTTATTTCATTGAATATGACTTTGACAAAAAAGTTATCGCGATAATTTTTGTGACAGAAAAATTATCGCGATAATTTTTTTTTAACAATCAAATAACTATAGTGGCACCCACCAAAATAGTAATTTTAATTGTTCAAATATACATGCAAAATGTACCATACCTACTAACGTAAATGACGATTTTAATTTTGTGTTTATTTTGCTCTTCAATAATATTCGCTTTATTAAATAACTTGAATTTCGTGTCCTATGACGACAATTTGTGACCCTGTCCCTTTCAGACTACGCATGTCTTTCATGCCCATCAAGATTATGGCGGGGCCATTTCGGATTCTACAAAAAAAACATTGTTCTTCTGACTTGTGCTGTGTTGTGCCGCAATTTATCTTCAAAAATGTCGAAAATACTCAGAGCTATGGCAATTTGGTTTTTTCAATAAATGTAGCCCCGTCATATGTTTTTTAGCCCGCAATTTATTTTGAAAAAACTCAAAAGTTTTCGTAAATATGCTGGACTAACCTTTTTTTTATAGAAACGAGTTTTATAGAAACGAATTTTCAAAATTTTTTAAAAATTAGTTGCGGCACAAGGCAACACAAACCCCGCAAAAGAAAGTACAACAAAATTTTTTTGGAAAAATGAAAATTTCCTGCATCCTGCTTTAGTTAAATTGTACTACCGATTATCTATATTTTCTTCTTTAAGAAAGATTTCATCTCTGAACATTATTATACTTATTGAGATTATTGATTTTTTTTTATTTTAAAATAGGTTTTATGGCAATGACACATACACTAAAGTGATATTCTATGGCACTCGACGAGCGGTGTGTGTACGGAGATATTGATTGATGCGGTTCTTGAATATCTGTAGGTTGTAATTTGGGAAAAACAGATGTCCTGGAAGTGAGTTTCATAGTTCAGTAGATGCAGTGCGCCAGACAAAGGAGTCCTTGTAAAGCGATGTTCTATATGTGGTTCCAGTCGTACAGCAAATGCGTGTGCTCTTGCCGTCTGTCGTGACTGTCGGACAGGCGTTGCTGGGGGTGAGATGAGGCGGGCCAAATCCAGGGAACATTTGCCGTAAAATTTTTTGTAAGACAGGGATATCTTGGCTATATGGTTTCGGTGTTCCAGACTATCCAGGTCCCCGGTCAACTCCGGGTCGCCGACGAGACGCACAGCGCTCTACTGAATGAAATCCAGCAGCTTTAGGATGTGTTTCGGTGTGGCACCCCAGTTATGTGAGCAATATTCTAAGCACAGTCTTATTTGCACCTTGTTGAGTAAGAGCAATTGCTGCGATGTAGACAGTTTTTTGTTGCGAAATAGCGCACCAAGCTTCTGCGAGGCTGATTTTGCGATGTTAGCAACGTGGTCATGCCAGAGCATATTGCTGTTGACCGAGACACCCAGCAGTCAGATTGACGAGGATGAAGCAATGGTCGATCCTGCCATAATAATGTCAGGGCCCGCCATATTGGCTTTCTTGGTAAACGTCGCTGCTTGGTTTTTTGCTGCATTGAACTGGGCCAAATTTCTGTAGCCCCAAGTTCGAACCCTCTCCAGATCTTGATTACTTGGTGTAATCTGCTCTTGTCTGCGGTGATATGTCTCAGTTGCTGGTAAAGGTTTTTCAGATCTAAATTGGGAGACAAGAGTGCTGTCATCTGCAAAACTGTAAACAGGAATATTGGTCTCGGTCAGCAGGTCATTAATATAGATGCGGAACAGAGTTGGAGAAAGTATTGCGCCCTGAGGCACGCCCGCGTTAATGATGAATGTATCTGAGATGTATCTTATCAACTGCAACGTGCAGAGATTGGTTCTAAAGGAAACTGGCAAGCCAGTCGCAGAGAGAGGCTGGCAGTCCGAAGGACGGCAGTTTGGTGTGCAATCCGCCATGCCAAACTCTTGTCGAATGCTTTCGAAATATCCAACGCAATCGCTCGAAATTCTTCGTAGTTCTCAATTACCCCACTCCATATATGCGTGACATAGGCCAGCCAATATATCTCCTGTCGATCTCTCTTTGCGAAAGCCATATTGGTTATCACTAACAAATCTGTTGGTCTCAAGGCACTTGAGTAGTTGCTGACTGACTACATGTTCCATGACTTTGGAGATTATTGGAAGCAAGGCAATTGAGCGATAGTTTGAGGGCGTAGTTTGCCTTTTTGAAACAGGTTGCACTTGAGCGACTTTCTAAGAAGATGGGTAAATCCCTACATAGGTAAAAGTCTGGAAAAAATGGGTGTTAGTTCATTGGCGAAGTTCTTTAACACGATGGCAGGTATTCCATCCAGTCCTAATGCTTTTTGCATATCTAGTTCTTTGAGGATGATGAAACTTAACTTCTGCCATGGTAGATGTTCGATATGGTGGGAAGAGCCTTGCCTTGGGGGACGTTTAAGGTAGAGGGTGATGAAAACATTTTGGCCAGCATGTTTACTTTTTCCTTGGCTGTAATCGCCGTGATGCCGCGTTCGTCAGTCAAAGGTGGGAGAGACGTTTTTGTTACTACAGTAAGTTACTACTTACTGCTACCAGAAGTTCCTGGAGCCACTGGGGCATTGCAAAAGTTTATTCCTGATCCTTTGATTGTGTTTGCCCTTAGTTTCATCAATCACATGTTTGCATTCATTTCTTATTTCGGCAAAATATTTGCGATTTTCAGCGGTCTGATTTTTCTGCCAGTACTTGTAGGCTGGCTGTTTCCTACCTACAGCTCTTTCGCATCTTCTGTTAAACCAGAGCTTTCCTTTTGACGGTAACTTGACGGGATGCATGTTTCCATTCCTGAGGAAGCTTCTTGCGGAATCTCTTCTGACGGGTCGTCAGTGCCAAAGCAGATATCGAGCCAAGGGAAACCTAGGTAGAACTCTCTTAGATCATCCCAGTTTGCAGAATTGTAATGCCAGTTTCTCCAAGGCAGTGGCATATGTTTCTGTAGGAGTGGCAGTTCACAAACCCTTGTAATAAGTTTGCGGTCGAAGGTACCTAAGGGCGGACTAACTGTAATTGTGTACTGGTCAGGATTTGTGGATTGTGGATTATTCGTATATTAATTGGCTAATATTATTAATTAGTCAAGTGGTCTTAGATCACGTAGTGATGTTATTTTACTGCTAAAAGTAATTATTTCAACAACATAATTAAATTTTTAAATTATTATAATTACTTGTGCTCATTAAGGGCTGAAACAACAACAAAAAATACATGCTAGCGTCAGTCATGCCAGGCTGTCTTTAAATAAAAGTTTCCCAGGACATACCGTATCTTGTATAAATAGTCCGGACTCCGTAATGTAATTAAATATAAACCTACAAAGGCAAATAAACCGTTTCCAAGTTTAAAAATGAAAACTTTGCTACGGAGAAACTGGAAAAGAATATTAAAAAAAAAACGAACTCGCAAAGTCTTCACGGGGGATTTAGGGAAAATTATACCGATATTAAAAATACATTTAGAAGTCTTGAGCCGGGGGACAATTTTTGCAACAGTAACCAACCGCGAGTTTGGAACTGGTTTAATGGAAGTTTTAATATTAATGTTTAGCCTGTTTCGATATAAAGCGACTAAAATCAAATGCAAAATGTATGCAAGGTTCCGGGGTGAATTACAATTTTTAACAGAATGTTGCTTTCGTTTGAATATTTTATGCACCATCAGTTATATTTTATTTATTTTCTTCAAAAACACACTAAAAAATTGATTCGAAATAATAGTGAAAACTAGTTAAGGTTGGCCAAATAATTTGTCTCAAATGTTATTGGAACTGCTTGAACCTAAATGATTTATTTAAACTTATCAAATATTTCTGTAGTTGTGGTTTTGTTTAAAAACCAATGCAAACATACAAGTTTCGCTCAACTAATACAAATTACCCAAACGCAGAAATAAATTAAAATAAATTAACATGAGAAAAGCAATCCAATAAAGCTTGAGAACTTCTGTCTCCCTTCGATCTGGACGTGACTTCTCTCTAATTAAAAATACATTGTTGAGCAAATCATTTGCTTCATTATTCAAATTATCCTCTTTGATATGGTCATAATGAAATATCTAGGTATAATCTAGCATTTAAATCAATGACCTAAGGATAAAGACATACACAAAAAATATACTTTATCAATTTTGAAAACAATGGACTTATCAAATGAATGTTTATGCTGAGCCAAAAGGCTGGGCCCGTCGAAATATCTCATAAACGAATTACGCGATTTTTTTTAAACATTTTCAGGTATAGTGATGATCGCGGATTCAAAAACATTTCCAGCGGTGTTGTCAGATTTAGCGCTTTTCCGATAACAATGCAAACTTTGTTTTTTTTTATACGATGTTATCAATTTTATTAGCATAATTTGCTTAAGCCATTTTCGAATAAAAAAAATAAATATTTAAATTACTTTTTTCATACATGTTCAAATTGTCTACTATCAACTTCTTCACAGTATGCGGATTTCAATTAAGCTATGTTATAGATGTTCACGGATATCTCTGCTATTGCATACACTATGCAGGAATACTTCCAAATCATTTGGTTTTTCTGTGTAGACGATCGTCTTTAAACGCTCCAGATATAAAAATCAAGAAGCGTCAGGTCGGAAGAACCGACCGGCCATTACATCGTACCGTCCCATTCACCTATTTTTAAACACATGACTCAAAAAATTGGGAAAGTTTAAATCAAATGAGCAGGTATTCCATCTTGCTAGAACCGAATATTCTTGTTTATTCCACCGGTCTCATAATCGGAATATAAATTTGCTGAAGGAGGAATTGGTTCTGTGTAATGATCTCCTGTCAAATTATCATTTAACAATAAAATAATAACGTTATCTATTATCCCAGCCCAGTGTGGATTAAAAAAAGTTAAAACAAATAAATGTCCATTAGGAATTGTGAGCATATCATAACCAAATATATAAATTTTAGAAAAAGGAAAAGTTAGTTTAATTCGAATCGGTTTTATTGTGTAGATGCATCACTGGAGTTTCGTTATCTTTAGGTATATTACCGAGAATGAAATCGCCAACTTCTCCCTCAATTCGTTCGTAAAATTTCTTTTTAAAATCAACCCAAACGAAGCCAAATAATTGCATATAAAATAAAGCCAAAAATCAGGCTCCGCGAATCATGCCTTCTGGTCAGAATGAGCAGTGTTGATGAAGCCCATGTTATCTCTCGTTTCAGTCTATATGCCTACTGGCTGTGTGGACGTCAGATTAAACGTAAAATAATTCTGGCATAATTTGATTCAAAAGTGGGGCGATTCTCTGGAAGTAGGTTCATAAAATGATGTCTGATGACATTAGGGAGCATCCGGGCTGTTGCCCGAGACAGGGGAAGCCTATTTCATATTTTACAATTATTGCTACACCATGCTTGCTTTTCATTATGGAATCTCTGGAATTGTAAATATTATATAATGGCTCAGTTATGGATATTCATTGCAAGACTACACTTCCTGCACAATTTAGAGGTCTGGAAAATATTAGCTTGACCATAGTCTAGTAATTAGTTAGAAAATTTCAAAATCAGAAATCCCTCGCTTCGCTCAGTTTTAACAGACGCCACGCTTTCCGCTGCCATAATGTATGCTTCTTCAAATAACGAGCGGGCTCACATAATCTGGATGGATGCATTATGATACTTCGATGAGTGGTATGAGAAAACAACATCTATCCCTGTTAGATGCTCCACCTATTCTGATTTTCAACTCTTCTAACTCATTACTAGGCCATACTTAGAGAAATACTTTCTACACTTGTATACACGTTGAATCTCTCTAAAGATATTCGAATTTCTTCTGTATACTACGCGCATTTCTAGCGTCATTTATTTTAGGTTTTAGTTTGATTCATAGAGTCACTTCTCGTACCAGTTTCCTATTTGAGAATCTCTCAGGCTATCTGCCATCCTGGAGGGATCATAATATCTTATATCTAACGAAAAATGTACAAAGGAATATTGAGAATGCTTTCTCATACCAATTTTGAAGCTAAGTTTGATTCTATAAATCCATCATCATATTAATAATTAATTATGACAGCTTTATTTATAACTCTGCTTCTGAATCCTGCCTATTCAGAGCAGTGCTATGAGAATGCGTCTATAGAAGCGGACTTGACCATAGATTTTGTAAGTCTGTTGAAATTGAACTTCTCAGATTTAAAAGGATGTATCTCTTATTTAAGTATGCTTTTGGAATTTGCCCAATTGCCATAGATCCTTTTACCCCATATATCTTCCTTTGCGCTTTCTTTTTTCCACTTCGATGGTCATTCCTTCAAATCTCTCTCGGATAAATTTGGCTTTTCCTTCCCTCCTTGTATTCTTATATTTTATTCCGATCACCCATCCTGATTGTCTTCTCCTATAGATTCTAACTATCGTGCATCAAATCTACCTTTCCCTCAAGTTCATTGCTCCTCCCCCTAAGGCCCTAGGCCTTTACCCTTTCATGTTTCGAGATTTGGCCTCCCTCTGCTGTCCGGTACATTTTCTGCTGAGCTCGACTCATTATTGATCGATCAAGTACTAATTGGTAGTACGCGCCGATTCTACAACTGTTCTGTATGGACTCTTAAACAGATTATCCACTCACTCGACGCTGCACCCTTGCTGGGAGCTGTTTGAAAGAGTAACTCCTCAGGGATCTATTGGGTGTCTAGTCATAGGGTATACTAGGTTGACAGATCAGCAAGCCAAACTTATATAAACGTACGGTCCTTTTAAATATTTACTGCTTTCACCAACTGATGCACTTCACTCAGTCGAGTAAACATAGTTGTCGTCAGAATGATGGGATTTATATGAGGGTATCAACAAACTATGGGAATCTGTCATAGAAGCCACCCATGACTATTTACTTAAAGCAAAACTACTCCAAGAGCTCGACTGTGTGATGGCTTTCTAACTGGGGGGCACTTTTTAATTGAATGATCTGGTCTTTCTTATATCAGAGTAGAGTGAAATTGGGTTTCTTGGATAAATAAGCCACCATAAAAATAAACGTCGACCCACTCGAATACCGGAATATCTTATTTTCTGCCTTTATTGTTGGTTATAGGTCTTCTACGTTTTCCCTCTCGAACGTTATACTCAGCTGATAAGAGGGCAGACCAATGAGAAGACCTGCAACCTCTAGGTGAATAGAAAGCTAATAAAATAGGGACCATTTCTTTGAAATATTCTTATTATAAATATTTAATGTTTGAGAATATCCCTCATAAATTCCCATATGCTCATTAATGTTTTACGCACGTGTCGGCGAATACATATAACAAAACGTAGGGCAGGGTAACAAATATGGTACGTTTGGAAATGCCGTCGAGGACCTATACGGATTGATTACCTCTCATATGAGGATTATTGAAATTTGCCAAATTGCGAATTTATGCCAATTTCTGTAACAAAACAGTCGAGCAGCAATTTACTACGGAAATAAAAACCAATGAGTTTTCGATTTAACGAAAAATCATACAGCGGGATAATGTGAGTGTTTATATCGGTAATAGGAATTCAAAAAGTTTTTTTCGGGACATGGGAATTAACCTTTTTAATTCTAAAACCGCAGTTCATTTGAGTTTATTGATATATGTTTTGTGTTCTGGTACACCATTGGTTGTAACCGATGTTTGGCATTTGGTAAACGTTTGATTTTGTTTAGAGATTAAAAGAGTGAAGCGATAGAGCGTCGATCAGTGTAGCGCCATTCAACTGTACCCCCCGTGTAACTTCTTGTAAACGTATTTCTTCTCATTCGTCTTAGGACTTAACTGCTTGTGCTTAATTGCTAAAGCATACATCAACTCATTTATCACTCTTAACCAACCTGCAGTCATAACCCTTAGGCTGCTTACATTGTATGCAGTGCTTTTCTTTAACACAGTGTTCATATACCCATTACCTTGTCCAGAGTTTCAGTTAAACAAAAATTCTCATAGCACCAATTACTTCATTTTGCTGATATATCGCATATGTCTATCATGGCTGTCTTGCGCTAAGATGTCCTGACCTCCGAACTTTCATTCGACAAATATTTTCCTTTCCATCAAAGCATCGACCACCAAATTATCTGGATTCCCTACAGCAAGTATGTTTGACTAATGTCAATTGCCCAAGAGTATTTGCTATAGTCTTGACATGTGTTCAGTATATTATTATAATTTTTTTTAAATTCACGTTAATCGTTAGGTACGTGTTGGAGGACGTAGGTCAGATAAAAGACAGTATTTCTCCGCGTCCAAGTAGCGACCTAAAATAAAGCCCATTTTCAATATTTATCCTTGGCATCCACAAACTTTCTTATATTATCCAGTCTGTTCTCCTTTTTGCAACCTACCCGAAGGCGTGTAACTCCTGATTTAAATCGAAAAGGCTGAGTAAATAATCACAGAGGCGCTTCCCAATAAATTAGACCGTTTAAACGTTTAATTGAAGGTGATAAATCACGCAAGCCCCACCGAATAATTAGCCAATGTGTACGGGTCGGAAATTTTTGCCTACTTGTTGGAAATCGGCCAAGAAAACGAAGTCTAGTGTGTCTGGAGTCGATTTTAAATGAAGTTTTTCCAACATCAATTGACTAGTTTATGTAGAAGGCAATAAAATTGCTTTTTTCACTTTTTAGACGCGGCTTTGCTTTATCATCTTTAAATAAGGGCCTTACATGACGATTATAATAATTTCCTATTTTGTTTGTGTTTCTTTTGTAAAGCCAATATTCATCCAAGTTCCTTTAGCAATAAAATATTCTATATTTTGTGGTAAGAATTATTGAGTATTAACCCTTTCGATTAATTAATTATAAAGTCATTTATTTGATTTGTTGTCAATAAGTTTAATGGACTTCCCGTTGCAGCATTTATTAATAATAATTAATTATGTGTACATACGAGTATTACATAATATATATCAGCTTTTATAACACTATTGTGGCCGTAAGTGCCTACTTTGATCATTATTTTTCTTTTGTTGTCCTCCAGCACTTTGTGACTGTCTTTATTTTAAAGTGGATAATATATTGGCTCGCTTAGGTTTATCAAACAACTAAAATAACATATTGTGCTATTAGTTTACCTTTGCTTAGTTATATTACAATTATTAGGTTTTCTTGCAGTTCTGTATTTTGGAACTAAGTTAACCACCTACCTTTGATCCTCGTTAGATTCGTCAAATTCATATACTCCTTTCGATTTGAATTTTCGAATCTCAGGCTCAGACTTGTTGCGGTCACTGAATTGCTTTGAGATATTGCTGCTGCTTTATTGATTACCTGTTAATTCGAGAATAATTGTTAGTTAGTATATTTTTCTTTCTCTTCAATAGTAAAAACTAGTACCGATTGCTTATTTTCTTCTAAGACTTGTGAATTTCTGCGTACATCGCTTGTTGTTTGTTCTTCTCATAGTGCTCTAGGGATTTAGGGCCTAGCCCTCACATATCTCCCCGTGGTTTTCCCATATTTTTCTTTAATTTTCATTCAATCGTCAATGTTTGGTTTCCTGTCTTATACTTTAGTGCATTTAGAGGTTGTACTGTAGTTCCATCTTCTGACCGACAGTTGGGATTTCTACTTTATATTTCTCTTTTCGAAGGGCATGTTGTAAGTTTTGTAATATTCGATTGGTAGTCTTGAATATTAGTAATGAGCTATTTTCACTTAATTGTTGCTGTCGATTGGGATTTTTAAAGGTTTGTTATTTCGTTTAGGAATATTTTCTATTATTTATTGAAAAAATTTATTTTAGCTCATTAGTTGTTGTTCCGCAGTCCTTTTACAACACTTAGTTCTCGTTTATTATCTTAGAAGTATTCCTCGTATCGACTATTTCTTTATTTCGACCAGTCCTCTCGGCACTACATTTTTTCTCCTGATCTGACGTTTGTTCTCTAATTGCGCCGAAGTCGCAAAAGCAAACTGGTTGAAACCGATGATCTCGTTTTTCAAGAAATATCTGGTGGGAAGAGAAGAAGCGTTTTGCCGTAGTGCAGTTCTAGTTGACTCAACCTTTTTGTATTGTTGTTTAATACTACCCTTCTAGGGAATCTGTGATTGAGTCCCTAATTAGTGTTTGACACAACCGATTTATTGGGGTATTAAATACTGCACTAGAGGCTTTCCGAGCCACTCCCCCTCTTCTTCAAAAGGAGGGAAACTTAGAAACGATAATAAAATTAGGTAGATAAGTCAAAGCACTTATGTGACGTAAGGATAGTTATAGTTATTAAAAATAATATCAAAGGTATCTTATCAAATAATTGATAAGCCAAAACATTGCTGACCACCAACAAATGTAAATGTCACCGATTTCCAAGTTAAATCAGAACATTAAGCTTTAAGAAACAATAAAAAAAAAATAAGTAATTAATATACTTAAATAAGCAAAGCAATGACATAGACTAATTCATTGAAATAACCACCAATAGAGGTTAATAGACATTGAACTATTTAGTTTAAATAATAACAAAAATTAATAGATTTCTGGGTCTACTTGCTTAAGATTGCCCCAAAACTACGTGAACTTCCTCATCGCAGAGAAGGTACGTGATGTTAAGCGGGGTCCAGTTAGTGTAAGCATGGGGAACCTCGTTTACTGACCTTGCTCCGACTAATCTCAAGCAATCTTGAAACGCTCAAAAGCAAGTAACCAAGAGGCAGATAAATTAAATGTTCAAAATAAAATGTAACCCTAAAGAACTGCCAAACAGAAGGGGGTAGAATATAGTAACACCAAACTAAAAGATGCCCTAACCATCTTGGCTAGGCACCATGTAGTTCCAAAAGAAAAACAAAGAAGTTAATTAGGGTGTTCCGAAAAGTGACACTGCTATCACCCCTACAAATCTCTGTACGTGGTGCCGCCACTGAGTGAGTTTGGCAGAAAAGCTTAAAAGGAAAAGAAATTGTCGGCAGTATGATAGCACCTGGCATTTCTCAGCCTTTTCAAAATAAGGACGAACTACAATGACCGCAATGAACGCGAAATATCCAGGAGCCATAAAGAAATTATATCAACCAGAAATAAGTAATTAGTAGAATATAAACCTATATTCATACATAATAATAGGCATACATCAATCCAAACACTATGTCACGGATAGCGAAGGGATACTCAGGGTGTACTCAACACAGAGTGGAACACAAAAGGTAAAATGGTATAGATGTTACCTAGCCATAGTCGCGTAACGACCAATAAAGTGAGTGGCAAACCTCGTTCACTGGATGCTCAGGGTGTACTCAACACAGAGTGGAACACAATAGGAAAAATGATGTAGATGTTACGTAGCCAGAGTTGCGTAACGCCCAATAAAGTGAGTGGCAAACCTCGTTCACTGGCCTTGTGCTGAATAGTACCCCTGAATATTCTCTCCATTCAAACGCGCTCCACGACAAGATCCCAGAGAAAACTATACCAATTAACAATAAACAAAAATAGTGAGTTCGTTAAGCTTCACCAGGCTAAAAGATACACTAATAATAAAAATTGTGCATCATGAGGTGCAAATGAATATAGGGTGTTCCAAATGCCTTTTTACCCCCAGAATTCAAAATGTCGAGGATGTGGAATCTGTGGATAGACACAGGAGTGAGCTCCGTGTGATGATGCTAATAAACAATACGCTCCCCCCCATGAATCTTCTTTTCACACAAAATGTGCCATAAAGGTTTCAACAAGGGTTCTGGAACCAAAAAAGCACCCAACACCAGTCCGCCTTTCTAATACAAATAATTAAGAAAAGCACTGCATAATTAATACATAGGAAACTAATTTACAATCAACGAAATAACTGCAAAGTTAAGTAAAATTTGGGCGCCCTCCCTAAAAGATAACAATTCATCCAATTGAACTCCAAATTAAGTAAAGATAAATAGACAAATAATCAGGAAAGGAGCAAAATCGACAAAGCTAAGTAAAAAGATAATTAACGACATAAGGAGAGTTAATTGAAATTTATAAGTAAATGAAAAGGGTAACGGTACATGCAGAACAACTTTCTCAAGGCTACTCCACTTAAGTATAGAAAAAAAACTCAAAAGAAATATTCCAAGCAGGAAGAGCCAGTATAACTGAAAAACGCGAAGGTTAGTCTACTTAGGCCATAAAAATATCATAGGCCAAAGAAAGATAAGTAAATCAACTAATAAAAGCACTCATCAAAATCAGACAATAAAATCAAGGTAACGAAATAAATTTAAGACTAAATAACCAATCAAAGCAAGTAGGTAACAAAAAAAGTAAACACATTACGGAGAAAGCTGTATCATACCCACGGTATATCCGAGTATTCAGCTACTCACGAAAAGGGCAATATCAATTAAAATAGTCATCATCCGGGATCAACTTCGTGAGGTTGTCATCATCAGGAGAATTACCAAGAGTGTCAAATTCAAGATGTTGGTGAAATCCGGGAAATCTGTCAAATTCAGGGAAATGGTTAATTTCGCGAAATTTATCACAATTTAAGGTAATTTCAAAGCAAAATGGGTACAGATAAAAATTATTAAGATAGCTTATAAATTCATGTTAGTAAAATTTCAGCAGAACGACATTGATATAAAGAATACAGAATACTAAAAAGAACTATTATTTATGAAAACTTAAATTCAATAGATATACAAATACAAATTCCTAATTAGTTTTGTTTGATGCAGTCG
>MU182006.1:520571-573729 GCA_016904865.1 Pissodes strobi | reverse complement strand
AAGTAAGGCGTGTCGTCACAGATAAAAAAAAAACACAAGTCGTGACAATATGTCTTGATAATTCATACTTTATTCCCATAAAACACTTCCAAGGTGTATATGCTTTAAAGAAATCAATCAACAAGATCATAAATATTTAATTCCAACATCAAGAAGTCTAGCTTTCAAGTCTGTGAAATTGTTCCCCAATGACTGAAAAAATAAGTGATCGCCAGAAAAAAAGCAAAGTTGTAAATAATGAGGAACATTGGATTCAACACACTTAGGAAATTCCTTGACGAAATTAGAATAACGTCAGTCAACCTTGTGAGAAAATGCAAGTGCCTGCTGGCAAAAGCATAACCTCAAGAGTTATAAAATATCAGATAGTGAGAACGAGATAGCCCTAGAAGGAATAAGCGAAGACAGAGAACTTGAAGAAGAACGTAAGTAAGACAATTAAGAAGAGACTATAGAAATGCAGGATGACAATAATGAATATTTGTTCCTTTAAAACCAAAGTGCTAGTAATGACATCGATTCTGCAATAGAAGGAGGAACTTACGTAGTAGTGTCCAAAAACCAAAGTTAATAAATACTCTATCGGTTCTGAAATAAAAATATGTGTTGAATAAATTTCTTAAGAAAACTAAATGCAGAAAAAATGGGAGAATATTTTACGTATTCGTTGGTTAAGGATAAAAACATTATAGAGGAACATCAAATCGTGAAAGCTTCAGTCTGCATCTTTTTTACGTTCTTCTAAATGATTTCACAGTACGGCAACTTCTAAGTTGGTGAGGAATATATCAGTATCAGTATAGAAGGGGTGGCCCCTAGCGGGCCTTGCACTTAGGCCACCAATTCTACCCGTTGTGCCCCCAGCCCGCATTAGAGAACCTCCAGGATGCCGGTCCTCTTTAAGAAATCCCGCATCTCCTTCAGACTAACACGTCGCACTGAATCTGGCTCGACGTCACGCCAAATATTCTGAATCTTGCCCACGCAAAGGAGGACATTCCGTAAGTAGATGGTATGGAGTCTCGTCGTCCTCCATGCACCATCTACACTCTGCCTCCTCTGCAATTCCCAGCAGGGTCAGGTGCCGTGGTGTAGAATCCTACCAGGGCTCCGCACTCCTTCCTAGGTAGGCACAACAGCCCCTTGGCGAGACTCTTCGCAGGCCCATGTATCATGAGCCTCGTCTGTCTCATCTCCGGAGCCGTCCCCCATACCTCCTCCGCCCGACCTTCCATCCAGGCCTCCAAAGCTCCTTCGCGGACACACTGGGCGATCTCCACACAGGGGTCAGGCTTCAAGTATCCGCGTGCGGAGACTTCTCTGGCTAAGGCGTCGGCAGTCTCGTTTCCCGGTACACCCGAGTGTCCCGGTACCCAGACCAGCGTAACCTTTTTTCGCTTTGCAAGTTCAATCAGCCAGCTTCTACACTCTCTTACCAACAGAGAGCGCGTACGGACCGACTTCAGCGCCATGAGTGTGGCCTTGCTGTCGGAGCAGAAGAAAATCCTCCTGCCACCGACATTGAGCCTTAACGACTCCCAGACCCCCAATCATTATCACAAAAATTTCCGCTTGGAAAACCGTAGGGTGCTCGCCAAGTGAGGCGTATAATTTCCGCCCCAGAGCCTCACAGTACGCACCTACTCCGGACAGTGTTCCCATTCTGGACCCGTCTGTGAACCAGACTAGCCCATCCCAGGATCCCATCCCAGGTTCCCATCCTTCCCTCCGTCCAGTCCTCCTTTGTAGGGAAGAGGAAGTTTAGCCCCTCGGGGAAGCCTATCTCAGGAACCATCGCGTCACCTGGCATACCCAGGATGGCTAGGTCCCGAGACAGGCCTCGCCATAGACCACAATGGCCCCAGCAGGAGCCGTTGTCCCTCCACATTCCCACGTCAGCCAATCTCATGGTCGCTCTGGCTGCCTCGTGCCTCACCCGGTCCGTCAACGGGGGCGTGAGGAATATATATAAAGGTAGATTTATAGCTATACATCTTCCTACTCCAATTCTTGCTCGACGAGTAGTATTTCATGCACTAAGAGCCTGTTTCTATGCTTGTAAACCATTGACACGGACTACAATACAGAAAGGAAGATTTTCGAGGGCATAACTTGCCTTACCGTTCCCTTCTGGAGAATAAACAGTGATTTTATCACAGTTTGATTGGAATGCCATACTGAATGTGTGACCCCACTGGCGTATGATAAACTATTTGTGCTGTTTCGGAGCCAATTTCACTGGCAACAGCTCTCATAGCGTAACAACCAGATGCTCTTTTACTTATCGATAAAATATGGTTTTGAAATGTTAACCCAAAAAATTTGGTTGCCGCACACTCCGTATCACTGAAGAGTTCCCCAGATAGGAATCCGAAACATCATAACGAAAGCAGAGAATACTGGTTTTTGTACTTTACACGTATCGTCAGCAAATCGGGTAAATTTACTCGCGATATTAAGTTGTGCCAAATCTTGAATGTATACAATAGAAAGAGCATTGGGGCCAGAACAGAACCGTGTGAAGTATCAAAATCCACTTTTCGCCTATCAGAATCTTCATAATCGACAACCTCCTTTGTCTACGACCTGTCAAATATGAGTGGAACCATGAAACCAATGGAAATGAAGTTTCCGCAACAGTATTAGATGGCTCACAAAGTCGAAGGCTTTAGATAGGTCACAAAATACTGTTGCGGCGCACTCCATCTCATTTATTTTAAAATATACATATTCCAAAGTAAGATAAATAGCATAATTGGTGCCTCCACTAGTCTGAAATGCAATGCTACTCCACGCTTGGTTAATTTTTCTTTAATCTTTGAAATAGTAAAGAGAAGTGATACAGGTCTGTAGTTACCTGAATGACTGAACTCACCTTGTACGAGGAAATAATTTGGCCATTTTTAAGCTAGCCGGGAAAACACTAGAAGACCATGACAAGTTAATGGCATTCACCAAATCCTCTTCGAAATCCTCTAAAACACGGAGTGAGAGGATCATGAAAATTTTAATTAACCAACCATAGAGATTTTATTTCTTATAGATGCCACATCATGAACCATTTGAGCAGGATCAGAAAGAATGATCGGTCTTCTGGATTGCCGCTCAGATAAGCCATAGGATCAGTTGTTATATTCAAGCTATCTGTCGGGTTCCTGGCAATATCGTAATAATAATGATTTAAATTGTTTCGACTTAGATCTGAATGCTGAACATTGTGGCATTTGTTGACTCAAATCAAGATTTGCTTATTATCAGCGTCATCAAGTCTAGAAGCATTCATATTAATGAATATATTTCAATGATTCCCAAAAGTAGCAAAGTTTTAACAGAAAGCTATATATTTTTTTAATTCTACTTAATAATAATTGTTAGGATGTCATGGAATTTGTTGACTCTTTGGTAAAAATTCATTATCCAAGCCAACTTTGGAACCACAAACTCCTTTAATGGCATTGAACTTATCTGTCAATTGCCAGTAGAAGATGATATTTTTGATTTGACCATTTGAAGAAAGCATATTCTTCACTGAAACGATGTTATTTTATCTTTTTCTTCATGATAAAAGTAGCATGGTTTCAGAAAAATCTGATGTACCTACTGCCAATTATGTTAGAAGAAAAACAGAATGGAGAGTTTCGTAACAAAACAAGTTACTTTAACAAAAGCTCAACAATAATAATTGTTTTCACTAATAGATCAAGCCAGCAAACTTAAAGCAAAACAAAACAAGAACCTAAGAGCATATCAATTTTCGCGAAAAAAGGTCAATCTGATGAATATCTTGGTTACCTCAAGCTCAGAAGCCAATAATTGTGCAGATAAGAAAATTGAAGACAAGTCCAGCACTTCTCAGAAGGATAAAGGATCGCGAATGAAATTATAAATTACTGCAAACAAAATGAAAATGAAGAAGAGGAAATTTATTTAAAATATCTTATTAACGCGGTCCGTAATTCACTCAGACAAATTATTCTATAGAATAAAATTGTCAGCCACCGCACAACCGTGTTTCCATTTGTATATTATGCACCGATCCTTAAAAAAGTCTGTAAGTACTAATCATCGCATTTTTGCATACTATTTCGTTCTGGAAAAATGACGATATGCTGAATCACAGTGAGGTTGAAGCAGATTTTCAATCGCAATTCTCCGCTTGCCAACGAGGGATTTGTGCCATTGTTTATTGTAATCGCTTCGCTGCTTGACAAATTTTAAGAATGTGTTTTTCAGAGGCGCGCAAATTTTCTGTGCAAGTTTACAGTTACACATTTTCTGCAATTATATTCAGGTAGATATTTGCTATGGTTATTCTTAGGTATTAGGCGAAACCGAATCTGCTATTGGTACAGTTTCAAATGCGATATATAACTTTTGATACGTGATAATTGTATCTTAGAGTCTTTACTTTGAATTGGTGTAAAAAGGTGAGTAACCTAAATATATGTTACATAATAGCTTCCTCACGATTACTGAGAAAACTAGCAACAGTTTTAAATTGGATTTTAAAATATATATTATTATGCTTATCGGCTGCGATATTGCCCTGATGGCTTCGTGAAGACCTAACGGAATGTATTGAAATTTAAAATCGACTATTTTGGTCTAAATCACATACATAAGCTCAAATAGTACAT
Source organism: Pissodes strobi (assembly GCA_016904865.1). Classification (NCBI taxonomy): domain Eukaryota; kingdom Metazoa; phylum Arthropoda; class Insecta; order Coleoptera; family Curculionidae; genus Pissodes; species Pissodes strobi. The sequence goes on along the minus strand of MU182006.1, from coordinate 569,092 downwards.
TCTCGAGCCACCGGACCCAGGACAGTGTCGTAGTGGTTGTCCTTCCAGTGCTCTTTTTTTGGTGAATTTTACATTGGCGGTTTTATAGGGGTTCACTATCAGTCCCTCCTTCTTACACCACTTGCTAATCTTTTGAACTAATTGTGTGAGCTGTATGACCGTACCTGCGAATCTGGAGCGTACTTACGCTATTAAGCTACTAATAATTGTCTGGATACATGATTTTCACTGCATTGATCACCTTAGTTATTGCCGTCTTTATTATTTCCTATTAGTTTTCTCTGTATTGTAAAATTCAGCCTGCGTCTTGATGCTGTTTTGATCAAGCTCACCATGCGATCCGATATCCCAATAAATTCCAGGGGGGTCTAGTTTTCCAAATATTTAAAAACTTTTTGGACCGCAGTATTGGAACAGCATTAACACTGCTTATATCTAGCTGAATCACTGAGGTTGAGCCTCTATGTGTTGAATCCATATAAAATATTTCCAAAGCATCACATGACAATAATAATGGGCGATTTCAACGCGAAGATTGGTGAAGGATGAACAGGAGATTATATCGCACCTTAAGGATTAGGAGAGAGAAATGAACGTGGAGATCGATTGAATATATTTGCGACTGAAGAACAACTGATAATACTTAACACATTCTATAAACTACCGCCGAAAAAGCACCAAGTGATTCCGACAACCATGTGGTAAGAAATCAAATAGACTATATCTTAGTGAACAAGAGATACCGAAATTCCTTTGTTTCTGTCATAACTTACCCGGGTGCGGACATAATGTCTGACCACAATCCATTAGTGGGCGCAATAAGGATGAAAATTAAAAAGATCAAAAAAAGACAACTAACAAGAAATATGATGTAAGGAAACTGAAAAATCCAGATATACAATTTCGAGTAAGACAATAACTGACATAGCAAATGCAAGTAAGTGAGATCAATGACGAGATAGACCTGGAGATTAGGAAACTGAATGACATTGTAGAAATCATTGGGGAGAAACATCTAAAATCAGAGTCAAGAGAAAATCATGGATGACAACCGAAACGATACAGTTGATGAAACAAAGAAGGCTATTGAAAAATAAAAGTACGGCAAGGACATAAAATGATACAAAAAAAGATAAAGGAAGCTAAGAACACAAAGCTACAAGAAGACTGCAAAGAAATAGAAGCCTTGCAAGAAAAGCACGATAGTTTTAATGCACACAAGGGAGTTAACGAAGCAGCCGGTATCTTTAGGCCAGAACGGAATAGTAAATAACTTAAATAAAGTTATTATAGAGAAACAAGAAAAGACAGACTGGAAAAACTGCGTTAAACAACTTTTTAAGGACACTCGCCCACAACTCCTACCGATGACAATTAAATCAGGCTCTCCCATAACTGTTGACGAAGTCCGAGCTAAAATCAGACAAATAAAAGAAGGAAAAGCCCCTGACCCTGTAACGTTCACGCAGAATTCATGAAGCTTCTTGATGATGAAGGCGTAAAACAGATAACACGCATATTTAACCGCATTTATGAAACAGGCAACATTCAACAGGGATGGTTAAAGTCAGAATTTATAACATTACCAAAGTAACCATGAGCAAATAAATGCGAAGATTAGTCTCATGAGTCATCTATTAATGGCATTTTTAAAAATCATACACAGAAGGTCTACAAAATATGTGAAGAGCACGTGTCAGAAACACAGTTCGGATTTCGGGATGCAGTGGGTGCAAGAGAAGTGCTAATTCAGAGATGCCGGGATGTTAACTGTGATGTGTATGCCTGTTTTGTGGATTATAGTAAGGCCTTTGATAGAGTGCAACACCATAAACTTATGGAAATACTAAAACAGGTGGGGATTGACGACCAAGACTTGAGGGTAATCGCACATCTATACTGGAATCAGACTGCTTGCATAAACGTAGATGGAGACAGATCTGAAGCAATAAAGATATTACAGGGGTGCGTTCTGTCGCCGTTATTGTTTAATATCTACTCCGAAATATATTTAATAAAACCCTAGAAAATAATAACGCAGGAATACTTGTAAATGGAAAATGTCTAAATAGCTTAGGGTATGCGAATGGCAGCATAATCATCGCAGATAGTCTAGAAGACCTACAAGAGACTATGACAAGAGTGATAGAGTTAAGTCAGGAGTACGGGCTCGATATAAACCTAAATAAAACCAGATATATGGTGATCAGCAAAAATAATATACCACGAGAAGATCTGATAACTTTTAATAACCAACACATTAAACGAGTCAATACATATACATACCTGGGAACTGTTCTAAATGACCAATGGGATCACTCACAGGAAATAAAATGCCGCATTTGAAAGGCAAGGGCTCTATTTGCTAAAATGTCATCAGTTTTTAAATGTCGTTCCTTGTCGATGACGACCAAGCTGCTGCTTCTTCGCTGCTACGTCATCTCCGTCTTGCTCTATGGAACAGAGCCCTGGACTGTGACTGAGGCCACCATGAAGAAGCTGACATCATTTGAAATGTGGCTGTATGGCAGAGTCTTGAGGATTTCTTGGATGGACCACGTGTTCCAGAATGAAGAAATCCACACGGAGATGATAACCACCATAAAAGCACGCAAGTTAGAGTACCTAGGCCATATAATGTGTAATTAAAAGAGATATGGTTTATTACAACAAATACTGCAAGGGAAAATTCCCAGTGAACATGGCTCAGGCCGCAGGAGGATATCTTGGCTGAAACATCTAAGAATATGGTTCTTCTCTCTGACACTACCTGGCTTTTTAGAGCAGCCGTGAATAAGAGCACGATAGCCAGAATAATCGCCACATTCGGACGGAAAGAAGCAGAATAACTAGGTAAGATATTTTGTATTGCATATAGATATAATCAGCGGTTAAAATTCAATATTCATTTATAATTTTCGAATATACTTTAGTTTTACACATATCAATGGATATCAAGTAAGCCCTTGGCTCTTTAACATCTTGACTAAGAGTCGTTTTACGCTTAAAATATTTTTAGTGAAATTCCCTCCAAAAAGTAAAATTTTACTTAAGCTTACTATTTTTGCTTTGACTGAAAGGTTGTTTGATACGCCAAATAAAATTTACCAAAATTGTTCTAAAAATATTAATCGTCAGCAGTGTCATTTCATTGATTTTAATTTGTTACCAACTTCAAAACGTAATCCCCAAACTTTTGTACGTTTAATAGAAACATCAAATTTTTTTTGTTTTTTTTTTTGTGTTATTCTGTAGCATCATAACGTTAATTTTTGTGTGTGTGTTTTTTATTTGATACTTTATGTTTGCCATAAATAAAAATCATAATGCCAATACAACTGCAACGTGAGCTGTTTACTATATGGTAGCGTCTAATAGTATACATCTTTTGGCACCTTTAGCAAGAAGATTGTTCTAATTATGGTATCTCTGGTAATTATATTCTTTAGAAAGTTTTTAAGAGATGGATAAAATATCGATCTAAGGGCCGCCATGATTGAATCCAAAGCTATTTTTCTTAAGGTACGGTTTTTGTAATTTACCCATCTTATTTTCTATAGACTGTACCGAGATTAGTTAATTGCTTAACAACCAGTCCATATTCCTAGTTCACTCAGCGGTGTTAATATTTATAGGTATGGATCAGAGAATAGACAGTTGGGCGAAGGCACCACTAAATTTTCTAATACGAATATATCAATGGTTTGTAAGTATTGAAATGAGGGTAGTAAAATTTAGAAAAATACCCTATCTAAGAATATTGAGAAACCTGAAAAGAAATTGTATAAACTCAACTTGACCTTGACTTCAGTAGACCAAAAAAACATCAAAGATCCTAATTAATTCTGACTAAGTAACAAGTAATTACAGAATGCCTTAAATAAAACACCTTAATCCCATAATAACAGTTAAAAAAGAAATATTAAATCAAATAAATTGTCCTGTGAGGAAAATATATAGTCAATGAAGATATGCAGGAGAAATCGACGTGAGCTCAATTCGGGAACCTGCTTAAAGACCAAAATTTAAAATGGTAGTTAGTAAGACGGTTTACTGCCATAAGGCTTACAGCAACTTACAGTAAGTGCGTAGAATTTAAGTAAGTATTCGTAATACAAAAAAGTAAATCAGATAATTACAATAATCTTAGCTAACCAAGATAATATCATATACAGTACTGAAGAAAGTCGGTATTAAATAAAATCAAATAACGGAAGAAATAAAGATAATAAACGATTAAAAGTAATTTAACGGTAGTTTAGAAAAAGATATAATAAGGTATGGTAAGTAAAATAAGTAATTATAGGACCTTCTTGTATGCTATCTTTATATGGCCCTACAGAAGTGGAGTTTACTGGCAGCGGTTGGTGGCTATTCCATAACTCATACGGCTACTTGGCTGGCCCCACTTAGAGGTGTAGGTACTGCTTCCTGTGAAGCTACACGTCACGCAAGGTGGGTGAGCATCACTTAGGCAAACGGGTCTCAAGCTGGCAGGAATAAACCTGGAGAAACTCACTAGGCTAGCATAAGACCGAGGGGAAAATGGGCTCTTCTGAAAACGAAAACGTCACATTACATACGGTAATGAAGAAAGTCGGTATTAAATAATCAAATAGCGGTAAGAAATAAAGACAATTAACGATTAAAAGTCATTTAACGTTAGTTTCGCAAAATATAAGGTAAGGTATGGTAAGTAAAAGTAACATGTTATATTCATATGGCCATACGGAAGTGGAATTTACTGGCAGTAGTTGGTGGCTATTTCATAACTCATACGGCTACTTGGCTGGCTCCAGTTAGAGGTTTACTGCTGCCTGTGCAGCTGCACGTCACGCAATATGGATCAGCATCACTTAGGCAAAAGGGTCTCAAGCTGGCAGGAATGAACCTGGAGAAACTCACTAGGCTAGCGCAAGACCGAGCGGAGGATGGGTTCCTTTGAAAGCGGTAACGTCACTTTACATAAAATACTTTTACACAGTACTTGAAAAATTAAAGAGACCGTTCATCATTCGGAAGGGAAGACGACGTCAATTGCCAAAAGATATTCTAAACATCCATCAAAAGAACGTTCGAAAATGAGACAACACTTCGGATCTGCAGCGACAATACCGGTTGGGTACTAGTGCTTCGGTCTCGCCGAGACGAGGCGAGACTATTGAGGTCTCGGTCTCGGTCTCGCAAGGTCTCGATTCTTTGAGTCTCGTCCCGGTCTCGCCGAGACTAGACATTTTCTGGTCTCGGTCTTGGTCTCGGTCTCGCCTAGAGTCTCGTGCACTTCAAAAAAAAATTATTATTTTTTTAAACCCTTTCCGTTCTTGAATAATAATTAGATTTTTTCACAGTGTCGATTTTTTAAGCAAAATTAATTTAAACAACAAAGTCACAAAAAAAGCTTAATAGAGGTAATAAAATTGGTAGGGAGGTTGGTAAGTAAAAAATATATCAGTAGAGTAGAGTAGTCACTGTAGTCAGAATAGTCTACTCTACATAATATTTTATATTATCGAAAGTAAACCTTTCATGACGCGCATTCCTGAGCAAAAAATATAAATGATTGTAAACCTGGCAGAGAGCAGAAGGATTATTATTGGCTATTGGCTGCAAGTGAAGGATTCTGTTTGAAAGGATTAAGTTTACTTTTAACATACCTATGTAAGTAAACTACATTTTTATAAGAAAAAATACTGCATAGTGCATAGTAATGCTTCTCTGGTTAGTCTATAGTTTTTAGGTAAATCCCCGGCGGGTGGGTGAATTTGAAATTATTATAAACTATATAAGACCTGTTTGGATTTTCTTTGCGTTACTCATAAATATAGGTAGGCAACTAGTAAATTTTACTTTAGATACGTACAGGGTTATTAGTTATATTTTCACTGCCCATCTAGCTATTTTATTTTAAACTTTAGAAAAATATATTAAATACAAATATGTAACTAGTTTTAAAATTGTCATTTCATATACCGAGTGTCCCATGACTAAGTAATAAACTGAAAATACATTTTTAAAATGAAACGCCCTATGTATTATTCGAATTTTGGATTCCTCCAAAAATTCTAGGCATGTTTCATATACCATATCCTATACCTTCAACTATTCTTAAATTATTTTGATTTGAATAAAAAATATATTTTTCTAAGCTTCATATATCGATACCAATAATTGTCTGATGATTTTTTGCTTAGCAAGACATGAAATTTGAAAGGAAATTGAAACTTCTGTTACTAATAGCTTTTTTTCTTATATATAGGAAATTAATATACAATGGCAAAAGAAATGCTACCTTCATTCTTTTCATTTTACGATTGAGTTTGGGTTAGTTTGGGCCTATACTTAAAGTAAATTGGGATATTAACGATGTAATGCTCATAATGGCCTCTATTTTCTTCAAGACAGCCTCTGTAGCTCCACTTCAATTTCTCCAAAGCACCATGAATCGAGGCTTGACCGTAATTGTTAATATTAATTATTTCTTGCCTAATAACGTTTTCTATATCATTTATGTTTAAATTATTGAACGAATTTACTTTGTTTTTTAAAGCACCCGACAGGTAGGTATCTAAGAGAGTTAGGTCAGGCATACAGGGTAGCTAGATGGGCGGTGAAAATATGACCAATAACCCTGTACAGTGTGTCCCAAATTCGAGCCTCATCATTGGGATCTCGGAAACTAGAAGAGATACAAGGTCGGTTAAATGAAGGCAAAGTTGCACAATTTGATGCTGATCAAACTGCCACCTTCTTCCAAAGATTTTTGAAAGAAACCGAATATTATCCATTTTATTTTTATTTTTTATGACTCTATTTGAATAGATATAAACACTAAATTTCACATTCTCATTGCTACTTTTTCTGTTCTTCAAGATGATATCAGATTTTCAAACCGAAGTTTTGTCTTCGAGCTGCCATCATTAACTTTGTTTTTTAAATACGGAATTTATTACGGATTTTAAGAGCTTCTACTACCGTCTCAAAACCAAAGATGTATCGCACTTACTCGAAAAATTAGTAGTATTGGCATTTTCCATAAGAACTCATGTGTTAGAGAGAGACAGAAAGTAGTGGATTTTTTTATATCAGTTTTTAAGACTTCTGATGTGCAAGAATGAATGATGCATCGCACTTTCTCGAAAAAATCATTTTAATGACTTCTTGATAATCAATATGTTAGATACATCATTGGCTTTGGGACCTTAGAAGCTCTTAAAATCTGTAATAAAAAATCCAGGGCCGTATTCAAAAAAACAAAGTTAATAATGGCAGCTCGAAGACGAAACGTCGGTTTGAAAATCTGATAACATCATCTTGTAGAATAGAAAAAGTAGCAAAAAGAATGTCAAATTTATTTTGATATATCTATTCAAATAGTCATAAAAATATTAAAAATTCAGTTGCAAAGATTCGTCTTTTTTGAAAACTCTTCGGAATTTTAAAACTTTTTAGGTGGCATTTTGATCAGCATCAAATTGCGCAACTTTGCCTCCATTTAACCGTCCTTATATCTCTTCTAGTTTCCGAGATCTCAATGATAAGGTTCGAATTTGGGACACCCTGGTACATACTTTCCTAGATTTCTTTGATTTTGGTGTACCTACTTATTTTTTTTTAGTTTTGTACGTTAACCTATAATTTAGACCTATTTCAATATTTTTTTTGTGTTACTCATAAATATAGGTAGGCAACTAGTAAATTGTAGGTACTTTAAATACGTGCATACTTTCCTAGATTTCTTTGATTTTCGTTTACTTAAATGTTTTTTATTTTTTGTACGTTACCTATAATTAAAAAAAAACTATTATCTTCGATCCTATTTATAAATTATTTTTATTTCAACACTCGAGACTCGAGACTATCGAGACTGACGTGACGAGACTCTCGGTCTCGAACCTAGAAGTCTCGGTCTCGGTCTCGAGTTATAATTCCTAGTCTCGTCTCGGTATCGGTCTCAAATTTCGAGACGAGACGAGACGAGACCGAGACTAGTCTCGTCGAGACCGAAGCCCTATTGGGTACGTCCAGATTTTCCATAGTATGAAATAGTTAATTTTAAGATAATAATTCTAAGTTTAGAATAGGTATGTTAAGTTCTAATGTAAGCCAAAAAGAATATCAACCACATAAATCTACCAGTGAAAGGGAGCGAACTATATTTCTGGGGTTGGTAGCATTTACAACTCTACAAGATTTGGAGACTTTCCATATTTTTCTAGCAAAAGATTTACTTCGCTTCTCGTCCATATTATTTACAGGATAAAATCAGAAGCAGAAACAAAATCAAACCACATTCACGAGCACCAAACCAAAGATGAAGTGCAGACATAAAATAATTAACAGATAAACAATTGTAAAGTTCACTTTGTGGGAAGAATTTGACTAAAAACCTTGTAGGTACGTGTAAAAGGTTTTACTTCAAAAGAGTTAATGAGGTTCAATCTAAGGAATCCCATCCGGTATATCGTATTATTTTGAGGTTTTTTACAATCTCCGAAATTCTGGGATTATTTAATTACATTACGAAACTCTGCTCATTTAATTTTGTCACTTCGTGAGCCTTGATGAGAAAGTTTTGACGTTTATTTAAAGTTTTATTTCTTTTAGGCGCACAAACTTGTTGAAAACCGTAAATGTTTATTTAACTTTCTTAGAGAAAAACTTTTAAGAGTTTATAAATTAAACTTTTATTGATTTATAATAAATAACTTAACCTGTTCATGATTTTTTTTGCTTTATTTTTCCTAGGTTCTTTGAGAAATATAAAAATATTTTGTTCTAATTTTTTATTTTATTGGAGTTTGTTCGAATTTACCGAGCCGTTTCCGAAAAATGGTTGAGTAAAAATTATTGTTTTAATTTATTCAATCATTTTGTTTATGTATTTTGTAGAAAATGGATATTCCCACAAAATTTGCTTTATTTTTGTTATATATTAACACCTCCTAACATAAACAGAAAAATAATGCTAGGTATTGAGGCTATTATGTAAATCCCGGGATTCGATTTCGGGAACCCGGTATTTAAAAACAAATCCACATATCCCGGGATCGCATTTTCACTCGGGGATTGGATCCTTTAGCTGGGGCTGAATACAGTATAATTTTATGAGTAATCCTACCCTTCTTATAGCTGAAAATGAAGAAGACATATAGCGCATACTTTATAGGTTCAAAACGGCAGCTGAAAGACTTAACGCATAGTCATTGTTTATGCAAAAGCATAGTCAGTGATTGTCCCTAAATATCTGATAGTTTGTGATACAATTATTAAGAGTTCAGCAGATTTGGGAGTGAATACATCGAGTGCCAGAAATCTTCCAACTAATGCAGCAAGAACTTAGATATATAAGAGGGAATGAACGAAGAATGAAATCTGCATATAAAAATCCTGTGTTAAAGCTATACTTGCGTACGTCGCGTCGTCGTAAAAATAAGAGCTTGAGACATCAGAAACAAAAGAGGAAAGTCAAATACAGAATAGGAAGCAATAGAATAAGAGAAATACTAAAAATTCAAGAGCATAAGCAACCATGCTCTGGAAGGAGACTCGTAGGGACATGCCAATAGGATCAAACCAAACCGCTTAGCCAAATGTATCAAAACAAAAGAGCCATCTGCGCTGGTGGAAATAAAATAAGCATTGCTTATTCTGAAAAGAGTACTCTTTTTCCTTGGCTATTAACAATGGTGCACATTTCCTAAATGCATCCATGGTAGTGCATTATTTAGTTCTCGTGCATTGTTAAAAACTAATTAACAGCAATTTGAGATCTGCTCATAAGGGATATTGCTACTCATAATATTTCTAAACTAGTTTGTATATTGCAGTTGCTAATTAAATGTAGGTAAGTAGGAGAAAGCAATTAATACGAAAATCCTCCTCTCGCGCGCATTCTCTCTAGAGTTAAGCTCTGCTGCACAGAAATGGTAAATATCAAAATGCGTAGTTTAAACTACAAACTGCAAAATTGCACGAAGGTATGATTCTACTTAATTATATCGTAATGCCTATAGAGAACAACGCTGTAATCACAGGGTAAGAGCCTCTTAATTAAACCTTTAGGCTACGCATTTCTGTTCTTTGTAGGCGAATGTATCTGGTTTGCAATGATTTTAAATTGCTTTGATATATACTGCATTCTTGGAGCTTAAGGCCGTTTTAAATCTGTTTGATACCAAGTTAAATCGAAATACTTGAGATTAAAGCAGATGTTCTTTGCACGCGATGTATGTGTGTGTACACAGACACCGCGCAATGATTTCTGCTATTTTTAGCAACGGGTTATAGCGACAGATTGAGGCTTTAATAAGTTTTTTAATACCAAATAGATACGTTTAAAAGTTTCAATTTCACTACATATTTGATTTAAATTATAAATTCATCTTCGGGGAAAGATCCGATCATCAAAGTTGTTTTAAAGTTTGATGTTAGTATAATGTTTTAGATTGTCATAACAGATCCATCGACGCAGATGAACAAATAGGCAGGATGGTCTTGTTCTAACAGGATTCATCAGTAAGCCTCATCTATTTTTAACATTCTCCTATTTTGTTTCATATTTTGTAGGATATGAATATTTTAAAAGAAATTTCTGCCAGTTTTGGGTACAAAAATTATACCTACCCATCAATATGCTTAAAGTAATATTTTACTCGAAATTTGCCATAAAGTCCATCAGAACTGCCTCTAATCACTACAACATTTCTACATTTTTTGATTCTGTCCAATTCTACAGGTTCAAACCGTTTTCAATGAGCCCTATCTATTCAGACTGGTAAAATTGCCCAAATGTTAAAAACTTTAGAAATTTTTTGCGATTTTCTACATGTTTCAATTCAACCTCGATTTTCTCTAATTCCCCGATCTCGTACGGAAAATTGTTGTACAACCTTTTTATAGCAGGGATCACGAGGTTCACGAATATGAGATTAATTTCTTGCAAATAAACTATGCGTTGGCTGGCACGTACGCTTAAAGTAGAAGTTTTTGCGATTACGCCCCCTAACATATTTTAGATAAAGAAATATTGAATTATTTTTCTAAATCTGCGAATCCTTAATTTAAGTATATTTATGTATGCCTTCGAATAAAATATACTCAAAGCGAGTCAACAAAAATTAGATAAAACTGACCAGCAAAAAGAAGATTAATTACACAATTATATACATAAACACAGTTTATTCATTTTAAAATATGGTATTTCTTTGCGTTTGTAAAATGTGACATATAAACTGCTCGTCAAAAATAAAATGAAGCAACGCCATTTAACATCATGATTAAATTGCTGTAATTTAAATAACGGATTTGGATGAGTTTTTCAGGTTTTGAAAGCTTGTTTCGGTTAGTTAGACCTAGTTTTACGCGAAATATGACATTTTTATACACAGGGTAAGTAGAAAGTGGTGTAAAAAATAAAACTAAAGTAAGTATTGGGTGTTTCTCAATAAGTTCGTTAAGTTTTCGACAGTTTTGCTCAAAAAATCATCAGTTTTTTCTTCAACATCGATAGCATCATTCTTTTTCAACATTTTCATCTTTTTCTTTCTGATCTTTATTCCAGATGAGTTTGCAACAGAATCCTCTTTCCGCATGTTATTCTCCATAGGTATCATTCAATTTTCTTGTTTGCTACGTCGAACTCCGATGTCCCAATACATTTGTTGACCGGTTTTCCAGAAATACCTTAATACCGTCGTCAAGAAATTCTGTGTAATAGGATTTTCCTTTTTGAAGGTTTTTAAAATTTCCTCAAGAGCAACATAATAAATGCCACTTTTACGAAATCCAGATTGTAAATTGAATGCTTAGCAAGGTGGGAAAATCTTGTATGTCCAATAACGTCTTGCTTCTTCTCATGGAAGATTCTTTATATTCGCTTAAAATTGTCCTTCATGCCGATTTTAGTGAATTTGAAGAACGCAACGTCGCATCGCGGGGTTGAGTAATATGAGTACTCTTTGGACGTAAATAGACAAATTTGATGTTACTTTCATTACAAGCTTGCATAACATTGACGGATATGTGTGATGAGAGGGTATAATGGTGGTTTTTCTGATAGTGGGGTTCGCGCATAGCGCATTCGCCTAGTAAGGCCGGTGTCCGGGCCTAGCTAGAGCTGGGGCAACCCTCCCAGATAGGTTACACCCTTGTTGGATTTAAGGTGTCGAGCATACTCTCTCCTGAAGACCCCGACTATCACAAACAAATAATGCTGCTTGCTAAATATTTGCAGGCACATACAGAAGTAAATCCATGGGAACATCTGCCTCCACCGGCCTGGATACCGGATACGACACCCGATTTTTCCTCGAGGAGAAGCCACGGTCACTGAAGGATGCTTACCCAATGGCAACAAAGGGTCCGCTACAAAACGCGTTTTGACTCGACCGAAGATGATGTCTGATGAGCGGTTGTCTCCAATTAATACTTTAATTCCTTCTTTTTTCTGCAAATAAAGCAACATAAGAGAGAACAACCCCTGCTAAAACGCCAACTCTTTAAACCAATGACTGAAAGTGCTGGTAAACGGAGCTTCTGTAGGTAGATCCACCTTGACACCCAGTACTTCAGATATTGTTTGCTTTCTACACCGCAAATAATGTACTTCACCTGTTGCCTTACTGGCCATTCGAAAAGAAATATTGCATTTTGATATATTCCGAATGGTCGCTGGGTAGTCCCTTCGTCCTTGACCAAATATTTGTTAGAGCCAGGTGTAAGGTAAGAACCGTCTTTGTTAAAATGTTTTGTGGAGGACGCCTGCCAAAGTAGTTGAGATATTAGCGAAATACTACCTCAAAACTTCTTCATTTACCGATAGTCTTTAATAATGTTGTACAGTTCAGTTGGTGCCCAGTCACTCATCTGAGGTGCACCTTATACAAAATTTTCTTCTTCCTTCGAAGAAAATAGTGTTGGTTGACACATTCGACGTGGCAATCTTTTAATTTGCCATTCCTACTACTGATGCCGTACTACTTATCAGCTGGCTTCAATTGTTCTTTGGGTAGTCTTTATGTGTTATTGAATCCTTGTACTTGGTAAGCACCTAAAATGAATACAAATAATTGAACTAAACAGAAGTCGTTTAAGCACGTTACTTTACACATCTGCGTAAAATACCGAACCTCAAAAGGCACATTACCAATTTTTAAATTTTTGAAAAATCTTGTCAACTATCAACTTGGTCATGTCTATATTTCATGCCGATAATATAAGGTTTGAAAAAATGCAATTGCTCACCCTTGGAGGCCTTTTAGAAACTAATCCGCATGCGAAAGTCCAACAATAGAAAACATCGAGACCCATAGAATATTCAGATATAGAGTAGGTCATCTATCCTATGAAACATAACGAGTTCCCATTACATGTTTGTATTACATATTTTGACACCACAGTGGCCAGCACATCTTAGACGCGCCAATGCGTAAGGTTATCCTGGGTGGTGCAAAGTGTCCGAGTGTACATGAGGGTTAATATTATGCTCCTAACATAATATAATTCCATATTTACCAGAAATGTTGTTTTGCGGAACAAATTTCCTGGCGTGTTTAGAGAACGCATAGAAAATTTCAACTGTCTACTGAAGTTTACGTACTGAAGCGCCTCATAATATGATGTCACGTATCAGGATTTATTAGAAACTTTGGAAGGATGCGCTGTTTCACGTCACATAATAATATGTAATGAAATGCTAGCAGTAAGTATTTGGATGCGGAATAATCTTCGTGAACATAAATTTCAAGCAACTAATAGGTAAATATCAACGTATAAAATAAAATAATCTAGATTAGGATTAGCAATCTATAATTCCATGCGATCTAAAATATTTGGTTCCATAAATTGATTGATCCTAGCGGTCGATTTCTTCATCAAGGGCACGAATCAGTTTTCATTATTCAGTGATAGATGAGACAGTTAATATTAAGATATTTAAGTTCTCAAAATAAAATCATTATCAACATAAGTAACCAAGGAATAAATTGAATTCTTTAGTTTGGTTATTTGCAATGCATTTGTCAAATAATTATTTAGGTGCTCTTCAAACAGGTTACATGGTGAAGAAGAAATCAGCAACAAACTGCTGCGATGAAGCGAAAATGCTTCAGTCTTCGTTCAATTTCCTTCTCCAAAATTGGAAATTTTCTAAAATCTGAAATCTTGGGATTATTAAGTGATAGATATGTGTATCCAGCTAAGCAATCAACTGAGGTAAGAAAAATCAAGGTATTTTACAGAAAATTTACGTTCTCAAAATAAAATCATTACCAAAGGAATAAATTGAGTGGGGTAGTTTAGTTATTTGTAATGCATGTACGTACATTGGCACAGACTGGAAAACTGCTGAACATGATTGAGGAGGTGAAAAGAATTAAAATACAGCTTCTAGGGAATAGTGAAATGAGATAGCCAGCTGCAGGAATTAATCAGAACGGAGAAGATTACACTGTGTATTATTTGGGAACCACAGACAGTACTTTTCAACATGGAGTTGGTTTTGTGGTACACAAACAAATCGTCAAGTGTATTACGAACTTTATTCCAATCTCGGAAAGAATAACTTTGTTACAGATTAATGCAACTCCCGTAAATATTAATCTTATTCAAGTATATGCTCCTACTACAGGCTACAGCGATGAGGACGTAAACCAATTCTATAGGCAGATATCAGATGTCACTAAAACCTTGTCACAGCATGATCTTATCATAAATATGGGCGACTTTAATGCCAAGCTTGGAAAGCTGGAGAGCACATTAGAGACTTTGGATTGGGCGAAAGGAACGAGCGTGGTGATACCCTTAGTGTATTTGCAGCCGAACATAGCCTGAGGGTCACCAACACCAACACCTTCTTTCAACATCACCCTAGAAGATTGCATACCTGGAACTCAAATGATGGAAAAACTAGAAACCAAATAGATTTTATCCTTATTAATCAAAGATTTAGAAATAGCATTAAGACCGTAAAAACTTATCCAGGAGCAGATATACAATCAGATCACAACCCGCTGGTAGGAAGAATAGAAATAAGGCTGAAAAAGGTAGAGAAAAAACGAACAGAAACGTATGATTTCAGAAAACTAAGAAATGCGACCACAAAAGATATAGTAAGAAGGGAACTGACGGCGGGCATTGAACGACAGGATAACAACAAAGATATAAAGGAGGATCTGAAAATGCTTCAAGAGAGAATTCAGAGAGTCAAAGAAAAATACTTGCTGCCCAATAGAAAGATGAGAAAATCATGGATGACGGATGAGATCTTAGAACTAATGACAGAAAGAAGATTGCACAAAAATAAAACACGTGAATAGAAGATCATACACAATGAAATCAGTTAAAGAATAAGAGCAGCCAAAGAAAAGGAGAAACTAGAAAAGTGCATGGAAATTGAGGAATGTCAAGCCAAGTTTGATAACTTCAACCTACACAGAAAGTTAAGGAAATGGCAGGCACAGCTAACAGAAAAAATGTACTTACCGATAATCAAGGACGAGTTATAGTAGATAAGATACAGATTAAACACACCGGGGAAGAGTACATTAAAGAGCTGTTTGATGACGTCAGAGCAGAGCCACCAACCATCGAGAACACTGATGGTCCTCCAGTCCTAGAGGTGGAAGTACAATCAGCGCTGAATAATGCAAAAGACCGGAAACCAACGGGTCCTGATAAAATCCCTGCTGAAATACTAAAACTAATGGAAGGAGATAACGTAAAGTGGTTGGCAAGGGTATTTAATAAAATACATGATAAGGGCGACATATCCGTAGAATGGCTGAAATCTGAATTTATTGTCCTTCCCAAAAAACCGAATGCTAGAAAATGTAATGAGTTTCGTACTATAAGCTTGATGAGGCATCTGTTAAGGTATTTTTGAAAATAATCCACAACCGAATATTCAAACTTTGTGAAGAAGAGATATCTCAGTCTCAATTCAGCTTCAGAAGCGCCGTAGGAACTAGGGAAGCTCTTTTTTCGGTCCAGGTATTGTTTCAGCGATGCAGGGATGACAACTGTGATATATATGCATGTTTTGTCGATTACACAAAAGCGTTTGACCGCGTACGACACACCAAAATGATGGAAGTCTTGAAAAAAACTGGCCTGGATGGAACAGATATCAAGATCATCCGAAATCTCTATTGGAACCAGGTGGCTTGTGTCAGGATAGACGAAGACAGAACAGAATACATGAAAATACTAAGAGGTGTAAGACAAGGATGCATACTGTCCCCAGTCATCTTCAATTTATACTCTGAATATATCTTTAGAGAGGCGCTGCAAGATATTGTGGCCGGAGTACTACTGAATGGGGAACGGTTAAACAACATAAGGAATGCAGATGACACTGTTATTTTCGCAGACAGCCTTGCTACGTTGCAGCTTCTGTCGGACAGAATCACAGCTTTCAGCCGACAGTATGGGCTGGAAATAAACAAGAGCAAAACGCAGTTTATGCACAATAAGTAAAATCCAAGACATCCGTGGAACCTTATTAGCAGATGGCACTCCCCTGGAAAGGGTTAATACGTATACTTGGGCACAAACATTAATGATGAGTGGAACCACTCTATTGAGATCAGAACTCGCATTGAAAAGGCAAGGACCGCATTTCTCAAGATGAAAAAAGTCTTCACAAGCCACGACATATAGCTAAGCACGAAAATACGTTTACTTCGTTGTAACGTCTTTTCAATACTATTTTATGGAATCGAATCGTGGACGCTTACGGAGGCTTCCTCCAAGAAACTTAAGGCATTTGAAATGTAGCTGTACCGGAGAATTCAAAAAATACCTTGGACGGACCGGGTTACCAATGCAGAAGTGCTGAGAAGGATGGGCAAGGAAAGAGAAGTCCTCAAGACGGTTAAGGCACGAAAGTTACAATATCTAGGACATGTAATGCGCAATGAGAGCCGATACAAACTTTTGCCAAATATTCTACAAGATAAAGTGTATGGAACTAGAGGACCAAACAGACGACGAATATCGTGGCTGAAAGACTTGAGAGCTTGGTTCGACCAGACAACAACTCAGCTAATCCGAGCTGCAGTCAATAAAGTGCGAATATCACAGCCAACATCCGGAACGTATAGGCACTACAAGAAAAAGAAGAATGAATTTGCTAAATAATTATTTAGGTGCTTTTCAAAGACAGGTTGTATGGTGTAACTTTCTGAATGAATTGAATGAATTGACCAGCGGTGCGTTCATACAGTTCCTGTAATATTGGAATTATTTTAAATTTATCGTTTTTATAAACTGAACTCCATATTAGTCTAAGAGTACTTAACCGCTCTTGCCATGAGGTTTTTGATTTATAAAGTAGCACTAATAGTATGCATATCTCTGATTGGTGGGAAGCAAAATTCATGCCGCTTATCAGCTTTAAGATGTAATTGACACGTACATGAATTGGCAAGCTTTCTAGTCGGAAACTGTGACCGAGGCGGCAATCAGTTCATTTCTATAATACGAACTTTGTTAACAAACATTCTCTCAATAGTCTCAATGCAATTTACAAAATGAATATGCAGTCGATTTAGCGGTGGGTTCTTGTTTTTGAGATGAATCTAGTCCTAGAATCTAGAAGCCTCATTTACGGCGGCTTTAATATGTATTGCAGTTTTGCAGATGACAGTATCCTTTTCTCCCAATTTAGATCAGAAAAATCTTTACCAGCGACTGAAACTTATTACCGCAGACAGGAGCAGATTACAGCAATTAATCAAGACCTGGAGAAAGTTCAAAGTTGGGGCGACATAAATTTTGTCCAGTTCAATGCAGCAAAGACCCAAGCAGCCACGTTTACCAAGAGGGCTAATACGCCGGGCCCTGACATCATTATGGCAGGATCGACCATTCCGTCATCCTCGTCAATCGGACTACTGGGTGTCTCGGTCAACAGCAATATGTCCTGCGGCATGACCACGTGGCTAACATCGCAAAATCAGCCTCCCAGAAGCTTGGTGCACTATTTCGCAACAAAAAATTGTATACACAAAGCGCAAGTAAGACCGTGCTTAGAATATTGCTCACACATCTGGGGTGCCGCACCAAAGCACACCCTAAAGGTGTTGGATTCCATTCAGAAGAGAGCTGTGCGTCTTAAAGCGATCCGGAGTTGACCCAGAATCTGGATAGTCTGGAACACCGCAGACATAATGGTCAAAATGCCCCTGTTTTACAGTCAAGACAGGCGGCAAAAGCGCACCAGTACGTCGTACAACTGGAAACACCTAGAACGCCGCTTTACAGGAACTCCTTTTTCTGCCGCACTGCTTCACTGTGGAACTCACTCCCAGGACATCTGTTTCCCCCTAATTACAACCTACAACTATTCAAGAACCGTGTCAATAAACATCTTCGCACACACACCGCTCGTCGAGCCCCATAGGATCTCTCTCTAGTGTGTGTGCCACTGCCATAAAAAAATCAAAATGAAAAAATGGGTCCTTATACCACAACAATGCTCCATCGTCATAGGTCTAACTTTTGAATTGAGTTGAACCTAAAATTGAATATTCATTAAAATACCATTAAATTTACAGATTTGTTGAAACAGAATTTTATTTTTATCATTAATAGTTAATTAGACTGGTATTTAAACATGCTGCTATTACATTTGTTTTATTCCATTCAATTCGGAAAATCTGCTTTATGACAAGCTCGATAACTGTGTGCTCGCGGTGCTCTGCCGCCCGCATAATGACCGAATCAGATCATTATTATTCGCTACATTATTTCCTGGTCCATTATGGGCGGAAGTTGGCTGGCAACCTGGCCCCGCGCCCTTTATGAGCACTGTTTACATCATTAATTTCGCTTACCCGTCTATTGTACCCTATTGTTTAGGGTTAATTATTTGGAAAAATGCCCTTATGATTAATACTTGCCTATGGATACCGCCGAACCGATGAGCTCGCCAGTTTCTGTTTGTTTAGTTGTTCTAGTTCCGTGGGTCATTGTTGATTGGGTTTACTAATTATTATCAACTCATGCATACCCTTTTAATGTATCTGTATTGTAATTCCGATTGTGTTGACGTGGCATAGCAGTGTACAGTTCTGTGTTAGCTCATTCTCGATCATTATATAATTAAAAGGGCTTAGCTACGCAGTTATGGTCATCACTTATATCCAATGCAGTCAAATTAGGGCGAAATGAAATTTTGTTCTACAAGTTGCAAACAACACTTTTTGTAAGCTCGTTTGGAAAACTATTAATTTTAATTTTCGCTCCTCAAGTTTGGATCCCTTTTTCATGCTAATTCTGAATAACTTGTTATATACCCACTTTTCTAAAAATATTGCGTTCTGTCACGATGATAATAAATGATAACTCAGTGTTTACTTGGTTTGATGTATTCGTTTTTATCGTGTTTACTGTCCATTGTCTTCAGGTCAGATTTTGGGAGGGTATATCTTGAAAATTGCATTATGTACATTTTTAGGATTCATAAGCCTTCCTTCCATAGTAAATTAGATTTCCTAAATAAGAGTAGTCCATGCACAGCGTTACAATAATTTATGTTCTAACGTTTTAAAGAGTCGAAAAAATGTTTTTGTGGTAAGTATGTTAAAATTAAATATGCACAGAAAAGGCACTGCCAACGGAACTATCATATTCCTTTCTCCTGTATTTCTTAAAAAATTATAACAGCTAAAAGCATAATTTGGAGGTTCGCTTGATGCTTGACACCCTGCAAAAATATAAATGTTAAAATCCATGTACCTCTACCTCCAATAAGCAGGAAGCCAATCCGCAACAATCCTTTCGGGCATAGCAGCGGGCTCGCGGCCATTAAATTATTCAATCGAATCAAGTGTTTCGACCCGGGCTAATCTTAAGCTCATGAATACAAATTCTAGAATTAGTATTCGGTATGGGGAAGCCGGTGTTGCGTTCACATCCGGTTTTAGCGCGGCCCGATTCGGAAGCGGTGGTCGGTCACTAAACTTACTGATTGTTTTGCTTTTAATTGGCCGTTCGTTTAGATTTTGATCCGAGCCATAAATATCCACCCGCGTGAAAGTCTTGCTACAGTTATTGTGCAAAACTTGCATCAGTGTGTTTTATGGAAGTTTGCTCAATCAACTTCTTAACGTTGCTTTTCAGTAAGCAATATCCGTATGAAATGCACGGTATAGTGTAGCTTAGCTAATCTTTCGTCAGTGTCTTCCACTTTAATATATCGGCTGGATTTGCTGGCATAAATTAGTAAGTATATCAGGGTATCCACCTGTCACTAACGAGAGAGGTGTTTTATTATTAAATAATTATTTTTAGTGAATAAGCAAGATCAATGATCGCAAACCAATTTCGTTAGTACACTTATTGTATCTGATCTAAAAATGTCAGAGATTTATATCATATTTAAACTAACTTGCTGCCAAATTCAAAAATTAAACATTAGTTCATCAGTTATCAGTAAAAACTAAGGATATGAAATATCTCTCAGGACCATTGACCCACTAAAAAAAATGGTTCAGAATACTACAAGAAACTAGCTAACTATTTATGATAAGGGACTATAGAAACTCGCTGGGAGAACCTGTACCTAGAAAACTTAATGTAATTGAGGCATTGAGACCCGAGTACATCCTCCACCGAGTAGCGACAGAAACAGTCGGAACCTTTGATGTTTGGGCCGAGTACATCCTTAATATGCCACTTTTTTATCCTAAGTTTTTCATAAATATCAAAGTTAGGAATGACATTGACTGCGCACTCAAAAAATATATGATTCAGATCCTCCCCAAGTCCACACTCATATACGATCTTCTGAACTGAACAAATGCTGTTTCGTGGAACACTAACCCGTACGCATTCTTATAGCCATAGTAAGATGTATTCTATTCTTAGAGGTAAGTACTTTACTATTATAAATAATTTTTCTTCGGGAGTAAATTCCTCCAAGGCGTTTTATATTGGGGTACTGATTCAGCCCTTAACTATTGCTAAAAAATTCCCAGACCCCAATGGAATGTCCATCGGTACATTCAAATACTTGCCTATTTTGGTAATCAAATTTGCTACAACGTTGTCATGAACATTTGCATGTCCGGGAAAATCTTGAAACCATTTTAATAGCCAAAGGAATCTCTTAGTTTGGGTTAGTTTTCAGAGACCAGTAATCAGCCGAAGCAGTGAAATTATTGCCTTTGATCTTAGAAGTTAGGCTTATAACCTTCTCAACCTGTTTGTTTTTGGATATTGTAACAGCTTGATGGATCGCTATAGTTTCTGCTTTAGCTGTACCTACCAAAGTTTACAAAATTAAAAATATAAGTTGGTACACTAAGCGCCAATTCAATGAAATCGTCATATCAAAGGCGATCCGAGGACGCAGCGCGACGGAAAAAATGTAGGGGGTATTGAGGCAATAAGAGCCGAGGTTGACGCGATTTACTTTGGTCAAAGTGCTATTGGAAACATAGAGTAAAATTTCCCGCTTAGTAAGTAATAAATGGAGGAATTTAAATAATGAAATATGTTTTCATTAAAATTTTGAAAAATATGTTTTGTGAAGTCCCAAAAAAAGATGAAAAGGTAAAGGCCTTATTCAGCATATTTAAAAAAAATTACGGTAAATACGATTGCATATTTAAAAAAAATTGTAAAATATATTATGTTTTACTTCGAGAATGAAATTTAATACCCCGTGCAAAATTCTTTATTTTAATTTATTTTGGGGATGAACTACATCATAGTTTTGCAAAACTTTACAAATTATTTTGTCTACATTTTAGCAATTTCTATATTTCGTTAATTTTACCACAATAACTAATTAGCACAAAATTTAAAGTAATAGACTTTTAGATAAACTTATATTTGCACCCATCTTACATTATTTTGCAAATGCACAAAATCTGAATAAAAGTTACCTTTTTTAGTTGGTAACACGGTTGATGGAACAGCATAAGAATGTATACAGCTTCTAAAAGAATTTGCAAAACTGTTTTCATTAAAATGCAAACCACACATTCTAATACGGCTATGACATTACATTGGTGTATCATTCGCATATTTGTGGGATCCTATAAATTCTAAGGCACTTTTCCAGGTTTGACACCTGCAAGTTTTTTTTTATTACATACTCTATTGTACTCACTATAAATCGATATTAATATTGAACATTGATGGGAAGTAGGACAAATTTAACTTGTAAGATTTGACCCAAACATACAAGTGAAGTTAAATAAAAGCTTATAATAAACTAATACATACCTACCCTTTTGGGCACCTAAAGAGCGATTCTGCCATTCGTCTTTCACAATCAACTACTGAACAAATATTTCGATTTTCGACTAGACATTTTACTCAGAAATCCACCAAAAACAAACCGCTATTTTTGAAATCTCACCCTATACGCCGGACCGTAAACAAATTTAAAATAAACTTAATTTACCTAGCTCTCCACTGTACCGGGCAGGCGGGGAGTGGCGGAGTGGAGTTTGACGATGGCGCGGAGTGAATCAACTTATATTTTTAATTCTGTAAACTTTGGCTGTACGGAGCCTTGAAGGGAGTCTCGAGGAGGATCTATAATCAATATCAGGCATATACAACCCATACCCTACCATATCATCCTCTTTTGATGCATCCATGTATATAAAGTTTAAATTATCTAGGCATTTCTGATGGCAGCTCAATATTTCTAATGTTGTAATTAAAAGTTTGTAGCGGCGAAATAAAAATATTAAAATTGATCTCGTAACAAAAAAGGTCCACTTTTGTATTTTCCTAAAATTTGAATAAAATACCCTAGAACCGAAACTCCATAAGGGATGTTATTACTATTATGGAAACTAGGTTTACTTATTAGGTTTCTACGTATGATGAATTAGTCTGATTAGTGGATGATTTTGAATAATAGTTATTTTAGGCAAGAATTTTGCAGCCAGTATTTTCCTTCCTTGTGATCAAGATCAAACATCGCAGCCCCGATCGAGATGGCCACCCGGAGGGTGCACCTCATACAGCCCAGGCACACTCTCAGTCATTCGAAGGATACCATATCCAGTTTGTTGAGGCACTTTTTGCTAGAGGGCCTGAACAAAATACATCCGAAGTCTAGGAGGAATCTACCATCAGGAGCGTTCTAGGATCTGCGCCCCATCACACCCTACAGATGGCTCGTAACATTGATGTTCTTCTGAGCCTTGATAGTAACATTCTCAATATGGGCATCCCACTTTAGATGTTGGGTAAAAATAACTCCAAAAATTTCACCTGGCTTTTGAAGGGGATGATTGTATCATAGATTTGGCATTGGAGACCTCGTTATTCTGTTTGTAAACCAAATACCTTCATATTTTTCTACAGAGTTTCAAGTCATGATTTTGCAACTATCCCAATACATTTTCCACTTTTGAATTCAATCTTCCAGCAATACTATCCATATTAAGTATAGCCTTTCTCAAAAATACTTGTATTTGTCCACTCCTGGTCTCTCCCATCTCTTTTCACTATTTCCAGCTTATTATATCGTTCAGTGGGATACCGAGCATAGTTCGTTCCATCGATTTTTTTGTAGGCATTTGGCTCTTTTAGTGATATGATTCCCATTCTATTGGTATTAATCGACAGGCTACATGCGTTGTGGACTACTGCACCCGAGGAGTCGGATTCGCGTGGTGATCTCTGCGCTCTGATTTTCTTTGCCTGAAGCCGGCTTGTTCCACAGGTTGGTAGAAATCCCGTGTAGTTTCCAATTTGTTAGTTATTATTTTCGTGTAGATTTTATAAAGGTGTTATAGAAGAGATATAAGTCTATAATTATCTAAGTTGGTATTATCACCTTTTTTAGAATGACTTCAGAGTTGTATCATTCATTGGACATTTTTCCTTTATGAATACATTTATTCAATAATAGTACCATTGCGTCTTCTAGATATTTTCCTCCAAGGTTTATCATTTCTGTGGTGATTTGATCTTCTCCCGGATATTTGATGTTCTTCATCGGATTTAGCGCTACTCTGACTTCATCTCTAGTTATATCTATTAGTTCTTCTGATCTAACATTTTAAATGTTTTTCCTATTACAGGTTTCTTTTATTGCAGTTGAGTGCAGATTTGTGTAAAATACTTCACTGGCTTTGGCTAATGTTTTTTTTGTTCTCTTGATTATGTTTTTCCCATTGGCAGTTTTGAGCCCAATACTTTCATTTGACTGATGATCTCTTCTATGATCTTATAATATGATTTGTTACATCTTTTCGTGTTTCTTTCTTGACTAAAATGTTCAGTTCTTTAAAATTCTCTTGTATTTTGTCTTCTCTTGTTTTTGTCTAAGTAATCAGTCTAATGGTGATGGCAGAAAGCTTTGAATCTCTGTGATTTTTTATACGGGAGCATATCTTTTTAGCTGATGTTTTTACGCCTTTTGTGGTCGTCTCATCTATATTTATTTGGTGTAGTGTTTCTATTGTTAGTCTAGCTTGCAGATCTTTTTGGTAGTCTTTTTTTCTCAGTCTTAGATTACCTCTATAGTGGTAGCGATGGACATTGAGAAGTACTTCGCTTGTTTTTGATGTTGAATTAAAAATTTGACCTTACTAGCCTGTGATCACTTCCAGTATAGAATCTATTTAAGACACTCACATCTATACATATTTTGAAAGTATGAAATCGATTTAATTTTTCATAGTGTCTTTCAGGCTTCGCCATGTCCATTTTTGTTGTTTAGGTTTTTTGCCCATAACTAAAATACCTAACCTCTAAGAAATTAGATTTTCACTTGCCGGAAACACTCTAGTAATCTCAACCGATTTCTTTATTTTTCCTTAAAGTTTGGAGCTTATAGAACTTTAAACACTTCAGGCTGACCTTACTTAACATCATCAGACAAAATATTTCAAAAGACGCGCACGCTATCATCTCATCTGCAAGCTAAATCTTGTAGAAAATTAACGAGATACTCATTTAGATTTCTTGATCTTAGCTTCAGAAATAAATTTTAGTAAGATAGCAAGCTTTCTTAAAGAAGAATAAGCTGTACTGAAATATACCTTTTAAGATGTCTTTGTGAGAGATTTGGTTTTTCAAAGAAGTAGATAATTTGAAATGAAAAATAGGCTAGAGTTGTAAAGATATTTTTTTTAGGTTCACAAACCGAATATCTCTTCTTCTAGTTCCTAGCACTCGAAAATATCTAAGTTATCTGTTCAACGTTGCTCATGTTATCAAATCTTAACTCATCTTTGCGGTTTATTTAAAGCCTGTATGCTGTATGTACTAAACCTTTTGAAGGTCTTATAGAGACAAACATCGTTCCCACAATATACCCATTTCTTAATTAAAAATATTTACATTTCTTGAAGCAAGCCCAAGTAGTAGCGTGCACTCTATGCACTTAGAGCAACTTCATTAAGTCGATGAGTAAAGTCAGAACGTTGACTACGTACAAGAATTCAGTACTTAAATCATAAGATATTATGTTGAATTTCACATAATCAGCACATTTTAAATAAATGCAGTTTAATTAATTAAGTAATTTATTCTTTAATTACTGTTTTTTTGGTGATATGAATGATTCTTTGATGGGCTAATAAGGATACAATATTTACCGAGAAGCAGAGCGAACGTGTGGGAGGAAATATGTAATTAAATAAACCTGTAACCCTCTTCAACCTGTACCTATTGGTCGTAATGGAAGGAAACGGATCATCATAACATATAAATAATTTGAAAATGATTTTCATCGGCTTGGGCCGCATTTATTGTTAAACTAGTGACTCATTACAAAGATTCCTTGTAGGTGCTCGGCTAATGGACCATTGCCAGTAACGAAAGTAGTAAATTTTGAATTATCGACATTTGTAGTCAGTTAGACGTTACAATCATTAGCACTTCAAAATTTCCTAATATTTCATGTGTTAAGACCGAGGTTATTACAATTCCTGCTCTTGTGATGTCTTCAAGCCTATTTATATTATCTATCATTATTAAGTTTTAAATTAACTGCTTCCTTTTGCTAACAAAATTTAAACGTCTCTCCACAATATTTCTTAATTAAAAATATTTCTATTTCTTGAAGTAAGCAGCCCATCAGACAATGACGTGTAGGCTATGCACTGTGAGCAACTTCATTAATTCGTTCAGTAAAGCTCGAGCGTCACCTACGTTCCAGAATCAGTAAATTATTAGATTTGCCATCTGATCTTAATTTTTTAAAATGAAAGCGCAATTTTGTATCTGCGACTGTATCCTTTATTTTGAATAAATACAGTAAAGTTTTAAATAATTGATTTTGAAAGGAATCCCCATACACACTGCGTATATATTTTTGTAAACCTCAACTTTACATCTTGAAAGTAAAGGTGTTAAGAATCCAGGTGAATTTTTCGTCTTAAATTTGGTCAAGAAATCATTTATATTTTGTCTACATATTTAGCTAACACCCGATTGTGTTGTTTGCCTTGTAGTTACAAAACCAATGGTAAATACTACATGCGATTGGTCACAGAAATAAATCCGATCATATTTGGCGTGCGACGCCTAGCCGGTGTTCGGCAGAATTGAAACCTGCAATATCTCGCTGCCGTTTTCCGACTGAATTAAGTTCAAATACACTAACATAACCGGTAATTTGTCTGAATGGTCGTTAGCTGTTATATGCGGTCCAGCCGTAGCACTGTTGTTATTGGGTCCTGTAACGCGGAGGCAAACAAAGTACGCCAACCGGTTCCTCTATAGGTATTGGTTTTTGGTTTAATTCTTCCCAAGTTTTTTGGATATGCTAGGGAAGGTATAATGTTCATCTAACAAAAGTAATAGTAAAAGGAAACAATGCACATTTGACCCCTTCAACATATATACACATCTACCCAATTAGAATCATGCTTTAGGTTGCAGAGATTTTTAAACTAGTGATTCTATGTATCTTTATTTATTTTAACTAAAATAAAATCAACTTCACGATTTAGTAAATTTAACGTGAAATTGCTGTGCTAGAAGTGCCATATTGACCACGAGAATAATATAGATTTCTCCTATCATCAAGGAGGAAACAGGATTCAACCATTTTTTTTGCTGGACTACTCATTAGGAAATTGTATTTGATTGAGACTGATTATTGGAGAAGATAGCAAACAAACCGATTCGCCAATAGCATAGTCAGGTAGTTTTGGTGAAATTTTCGTAGTCACGTACTAAAATAATTTGTTCATTTCATGGAACTGTAATTCAGTCTTAATTATTATCTTCTGGCCGACGTAAACCTCATTTTTGTTCTAATTTTAAGGGTTTATTCAGTATTCCACTGTGTGCCTTAACCCAAACGTCTCGAACAATATGCGTCCTCACCTCGGTACACACTTTTAGACAAGTGAAATATTTTCTTTGACAATAATATTTAGTCTACACGGCACGTTTGGAACGATGTCATATTGAATTCTATTGGCAGGTTCCGAGTATTCTTTATGGCGCGTTTGCATCATTCATTCAAATGGCTCTATCTTATGTCCTCCGGGTTCAGGACGCAGCTTTCTCTCACACTAGCCAATGCTGGAGTCGGTAAGGACATGAGTGGACGATTCCTCGTCCTCGATGCACCACCTGCATTCCGGATCCTCTACATCTGCAGCAGGTGCAAATGCCGTGCCCTGTAAGAAGCCCTGTCACAAGCTTCAAATCCTCCATCTTCTCGATCATGAAAGCCTTCACACTACCAGGCGCTGGGCTGCCCAAGAGAAGCCATACTATAGGACAAACATTAGGTTCAGGCGTTAATGGTAACCTACTCGTGGTCCGGGATATTGGGGTATCCTGGACCCAATACGAGACCGAACCGATTATACCCAGCCAAGATCCCCTAGACGTCCATATACTCAGACACCAACGCAGAATAAACTCGTATCAGGTTCAAGAGCAACTGTGCTATCTGAGAAGATGTAGATAGTTTCTTCTCGGAAGATTGTTAACAGATTCTCATATATAGCCTCATTTGCGGATCGTATACATTTTGCCTGGAACACGTATGCGTAAGAGTCAAGGACGAAAGCAAGTCTCTTCTCCTTTGGTTTTCTGAAGGGGCTGTTTGATCTGATGGTGGACAGTACGTTGTCCCTCCTCATGGAGATATTTCAGTCTATATGCAGACATCCAGGCCTCTCATGCTCCATGAATAGGTGGAGGGGCTGAAAAATAGTCAATCTCTCAAGAACCCTGATGGGTGGCGTTCTCATAGCACCTGAAATTTACAGGCACACCACTCCGTGAACGTATAAATCCAATGGTGATCTCTGGGCTGTAAGCCCCACTTGCATCTATAAGCTCTTTTACAAGCTCATTCTTGATACGCCACATATTCGTCGTTTATTTCGTTTTATAAGAGCATAGGCGCAAATGTCTTTTGGGGAGAGTCAATAGCAATGCTTAAAATTATACGAGAACAGAGCAAAAAAGAAAAATGGCATTAAGGGTGATTTTGCATGAAAAGTTAAGTTGTCTTGCATCTGGGGCAGATGATGTAATATCAAAAACAGTTCATCATGTTTCCATTATTTACCATTTGTTATGAAAGTTAATAAAGATGTTGAGTGAAAAAGATATGGTGGATTTCAATTTATAGGTGAAGAATGCCTATTCGTTGTCTATTAATTTTCATAAATATATTTAAGGGCATAGGACTTATGCGTAGACAAGTGTGTACTGAATTATTCAGTCTTAAGGGTAGTCTTGATACAACTCACATATCTTCGCAAATTGCCAGCGATGAAAACAGGTAGTAGGGGAAAATGATACGGTATAATTCCATGGGCCACTGTGGTTCTTTGGTCCTGAGGTTGATGATTCGAGTCTACCGGACCGGGTATGTATGGAAAAACCATAGACCTGCCCTTGGAACCTATGCAACATCGTGTTCCATGCGAAATATATGCGATCTTCAAATGAGGGTATAAGAACCTGTTAAGCTATAGATTCATTCTCAGGATTATTATGTCTAAATGCCAGTACATTGTAAACGCAGTATTCGTCTCGGCATTTATTGTTTTATGACATATTGTGCCTCTACCCCATTGTATGCTAAATGTCAATATACCAAACTGGAAAAAGCAATGAAAACTTTATCACTGTGATATATTTCAGCTCAAGATTCGAGAACGTAGTTACTCCTCCGTAAAAGAGAGCATCCTGCAAATTGTATCGTTCATTTTCCCGTATCTAGTTGGTTAAGAAGCTCTTGTTACTTGCATGCGTACGGTGCAATTAAGCTTGATTTTAATTGTTATTCTGAGCGTATAATTACTGTACGTATGATGTTTTAAGTTAAGCATAAACCTAGGAAGTCTACAGAATTATTGGAGCAGTGATCTAATTGTTTCAAATCTGAAAAAGTGATAGAGGTCGCAGGATTATAGTCATTGTATAGAAATAATTGCGAAAATAATTTTATCAACTAGTTTAGTATATGAATTTACTAAACGGTCTTCTGCCTTCCATCTGAGATTTAATTTTTGTATTTAAGTTTAACTTTAATTTAAAGCAATTTTCCCACGACATTTGCGAGCAATTTATGCGAATAAAATTGAATTGTTTGTCAAGTGCTTTGAGGTCAAGTTTTTTACGTGCCTGTTAGTATTACCAAGAGGATAATTTCCGTCATAATCATTGTTGTCACAATTGTTTCTATGGAAATTATCTTCTTGCTAAAGATAACAATCACAAAAAAAAACTGGGCCTGGAACAATGCATAAAGTTTCCCAGTTACACCAATAAGGAAATGTGTTTTAGTAGGAATTTTTAACTATAGAAAGGGCAAATTCTTCTTACGTGTGTAGAAATAATAGCCGACCCTATTCAGAGTGTGTGTGAAGGGCTGCTAAACATGCTTTCACACCTGAGGTTTCAAGGAACTAGAGGGAATTGCCTTAGGAATTGGTATGATGGTGATAATATCGTTAGTGATAAGTTGTCGGTAGCGATTACCTAAGCCAAAGAAGGATGGCGCTATTGCCACTCTGGTGTCATCCCACGAACATGTACGAAAGAGCTGCTTTTTAGGCCATGTTGTGTTTGGTTGTCAAATTCAAGTTACACTTTGCTACTTTGCACCCGACCAGAATGCAAAGAACAATTCGATAATAAAAAAAAATGGCATTAATCATCATCGCCAAAATTAAAGATAATGAATGTTTAAGAAGAACATGACTAGGACTAAAGTCGGTTGCGTTTATAGCGCTTACTCGGCTTACTTATAGGTCGACTGCATTTTGCAGTTGCCGAAAGCGTGAAAATTGCTGCTCACGAACTGTTTCGCAGCACTAGATTAAAATAAATTTGCTCTCAATGGAAATGGCGCTTTTGACATGACAATGAAAAAC
This sequence comes from Pissodes strobi, assembly GCA_016904865.1. Lineage (NCBI taxonomy): Eukaryota > Metazoa > Arthropoda > Insecta > Coleoptera > Curculionidae > Pissodes > Pissodes strobi. The sequence continues at coordinate 538,760 of MU182006.1, read as the reverse complement.
ACGGATTTTTTGGTGATTACTAAACAGTTAGGGATACAATACCATTTAGAAGATACACAACTATGTATACAGGGCATCTCCTAAGGACTGTCCGAAACTCTAGGGGGCATTTTGATATGCCTCTAAAAGGGTGTCGAATGTCATTTTGCTCAACTTCGTCCCATTCTTGGACGACTGTTGGATTGCTGCGCTTATTGTGCAGAAGCAGGAATTAGGAATCGAACTCGACTGGATTTACATGGGCACTTCTTGCACTTTTTGTTGATAATACCATCCCACACCATTATTGAGTTACCACAAAAACTATGTTTTGGTTGCCATATTCTTTGATATCGCCCCAGAGACCTCAAGCCGAACTTAGAAATATCAGTTCAAAGGTTTGCCTCCATTCCTTAATACTCCAGTTTTCGTGGTGGTGACCAAAGCGTATTTGTTTCGCTCGATGTTATCTGGTTGGTTGCGGATCTTGCACTCAACCAACCTCCGATTATTTTACTAACCGCTACACCTGTAACTCGTTACGAACACTAACTGCAGGTGTGATGTAGGGTCTTCTGCCTGATGCATATCTCCTGCTAACAATATTCTTATTGCTAAAACTAGATATATTGATGATAATTGTCAAGATAATAATAACTTAGAAAACTTAGTTACATATAGCTATTTAGATAATTAATTTAAGCAGCTCAAGAATTAACGTTTTAGATTTGCTTAGATTTTAGATTTGATTGTTTTTTTTTTAATTCGTATCTCCTAAATGGACAAAGGTAACTACAAGAATCATGGATGGGTCGAATTTTATGCCGAGTAATGTACCTTTTACACGAGCCTACACAGTATTTTTAAAGGCTCTGAATATTATAGATATCTTCCAGGGTAAAATATATCAAGAATGAGTTGGGCTTTGCACTAAAAAGTTTAACCGAGCTCGACAAGCCATAGTTGCCCCACAGCGTGTTATAATTTACGGAAATAACAGCACTTTATGCCTATAAACAGTTCTGTTTCAACTAGAAACATCATAGAAGGATGATGGCAGATTAACGTAGTCTTCACACCAGCCTACACATTATCCTTGGAGGCTCTGAACAGATCGAGTGTATTTTCTATTACTAAGTTTCCAAGCTGTTTATTCTATTAGCAACATGACAACAGTCAACCATCCACCCACCAGCAATAGTACACTACTGCTAGAGACAAGGGGTAGACTAGTAACTGGCCCTGTAAATGTATCTAACGTTCTTTATCTTGTTCTTGTTCTTGTTCTTGTTAATGGCTTTGCTGCAAGGCAATCCGCCAGCACAATTTGGTAGTGACCAGGATGTTGTCTGGCTCTAAGCCATATCCAGACCACTGAAATTGTCACTAAAAAACTTTATTTTATTGTTAGCTTCAAAAGTACTGTGAGTGGATCTTAGAAGTGAGCTTTCTCCAGAAAACTTCTGTATGAGGTTAACTGTTAGCAAGACATAACAACACAGGTAACACAAATGGAACAGTATCTTCAGACAGACAACACAAACATACACTGAAAGGAAAGGATAACAATTAGTTAAGCATTGGGTATAACTATAAATTAATCTTATTAATTGCCAAAAATTTTAAAAGCAGGTTAAGCTTCTCTTCCTTGGGATCTCCCAGCACAGTAAAAATAGAAATTGGGGTCATCGAATTTCTACTAAGAATCCTATATAAATCAAAATTAGGAATAACGTTAATTGGACATTCAAAAAATACGTGATTTAGGTCTTCCACCAAACCACATTCACATAGCGGATCATCCTTTAGGTTTAACTTAAAAAGGTGGCACTTCACAGAGCAATGACCCGTACGCATCCTAATGACTGTCGTAAGATGTCGTCTATTCTTGTAAGGGAAATTAAAAAACCAAGATTTAGATGGAAATAAATCTTGAACCTGAATATATTGATGTCTCCTCTTATAAAGTGCCTCCTTCCAATACGTTTTAAATTGGGAAAAAATTTGTCTTTTAATTACAGGCAAGAAATCCCCAGAGTCCAAAAGAATGCCCATCGGTACACTCAAATCCCTTCCCACTTTAGCGAGTATGTCGACCATTACGTTTCCAGGGATGTCAGAATGGCCTGGAATCCAGGAGATCAAATACTGAAATCCGTTTTGGTTAGCCAGAGCTATCAATCTCTTTGTTCTGAGAGACCAGAGATCAGCCCGAGGGCTAAAGTGATTGCCTTTTATTTTGGAGACTGCACTGAGAGAGTCGGAAAAAATTATTGCTCTTTTAAAATTTTTATTTAAACATGATTTTATTGCTTGATGGATAGCTATGATTTCAGCCTTATAAATATTGCACTCTCGAGGAAGTCTTTGAGAAAACCTGTAATTAATATCCGGAATATAAAGAGCATACCCCACTCTTTCGTCCATCTTCGATGCGTCCGTAAAGACAAAAACATAATCACCCTTGTATCTCTCCGTTGCCATCAAGAATTTTTCTTTCGCCATGGGTTCATTCTTTTTTATATTGCAATTAAACGTTTGTAACGGGGAAATTAAAATATCAAAATCTATATCATAACAATAGAAATTAGCGTTTTTATGTATTTTCCTAAAATAAGGATAGAAATATTCAATTGCCGAGACTAAATATGGAGAATTATCATCTTTAAAAAATCCCGGATTTTTGATCAAGTTTCCACGTAGTCTGCAAAGAATGGAAATCAAAGGGTGACCCTGTAAACCAACTAATTTGGAGAGAAACTTAGTAGCCAACATTCTCCTTCGGTAGTCAAGCTCTAACATTGCAGACTCAGCTAAAATGGCCATACGGGGGGTGGACCTCATACAGCCCAAAGAGATTCTTAAACCCTCAAAATATACTACATCCAATCTATTTAAACACTTTTTACTTGAAGGCCTAAACAAAAATGAGCCATAATCCAAATGGGATCTTATTAATGCATTAAAAACCATCAAAAGGGTTCTAGGGTCTGCACCCCACCACACCCTGCAAATAGCTCGCAAGACATTAATATTTTTTTTGGACTTGTTGACAATGTTCTCAACATGAGCGTCCCACTTCAGGTGGTTATTAAGAGTGAGCCCCAAAAATTTGACATTATTTACAAAACGAATATTTGTGTTATATAGCTTAATTATTGGTAACCGAGACTTTCTTGGCCCCTTAGTGAACCAAATACCTTCCGATTTATCAGTAGAGAGGTGAAGATCTAGTGCTGATAATTGACCCTGAACATTTTCCAACGCACCCTGCAACCTTTCGGCCATTGTCTCCAAATTAACTCCTCTTACAAACATAACTAAATCATCCGCGTACCCCAATAAGTGAACGCACTCCGGAAGAACAGTGAAGACAATCGATATGTAAATATTAAATAAGATAGTGCTCAAAGGAGATCCCCGAGGAAGCCCTCTCGTGGCCAGCCTGGGGCCTAAAAATTCTCCATTACTGCCTCTAGAATACAGGAGTCTGTTGTTTAGAATTTTAAAGATTAAATTATTCATGTCTGTAGGAATATTTAACGTATCCAGAATGTCATATAGTTTGTATATGTTGACGTTGTCATATGCTGCTTTAATATCAAGAAACAATGCCAGTACCGTCTGCGAGAAACCAAAAGCCTCCAAGATACAAGTGTGTAAAAAAGATAAATTATCCATTGTGCCCCTACCCTTCCTAAAGCCAGCCTGATTAAATTGAAATTTGGCGTTATGTTCAAAAAACCAATCCAATCTGTTTTTAATAATTATTTCTAGTGTTTTAAGTACACAGGAAGATAAGACGATCGGTCTGAAACTATCAACCAGTAAGGGGTTTTTATTTGGTTTCAAAATCCCAACAATATTGAACTTTTTCCAATCCCCCGGTAAGGGACCCTGCTTTAGACAATCATTATAAATTTTGAGGAGTGAATTTTTTGCCGTTACTGGTAGGTACTTAATCATACTATAAGAGATGTCATCGATCCCTGGGGCAGACTGACCCTTATTAGCAATGGCATTGTTAAGCTCATGTAACGAAAAGGGAACCGAGTACTTATCAATTTGGAGAGGAATAAATTCTGGGTTTATATTAATTGAAGATATCTTAATGAGTAGCTGATCCTTAATGTTGTCAGAAGGGACAAAGCCTACAGAAGAATTCTTAGGGTTCGCAAACTTTCTAACCTTATTCCACACATACTTTATACTAGAACCTTTATTTAAAGTCTCACAGAAGCTTTTGAACTTGTTTCTCTTTTTTAATCTAAGATCTCGTCTGGTTCGTGCTATGATGTGTTTGGCTCTAATAAAGTTCTCTAGAGAAGGAAAATTATTGAAATGTTGGACAGCTTCTTTTCTCATCTGCACCCATATGGAACATTCATCATCCCACCATGGAATTGATGTACTTCTCTGCATTCCCTTTTTTTCATAGGAATTGAGTTGTCTGCCGCTCGAGCGATTATATTCAGCAAGTCCTCATAGTTCAAATCCTCTGTATCAGTCTGCGATAGCAGATGCAAGATGTCGTTATAATAAGTAGACCAATCTGCTTTATGAAAATTTCTTGATAGATATGTAGACGTAAAAGCTTTTCTAAGATCATGGGAAGTAGAGCAGTTGATATTTAAGAAGGTGGGAAAATGATCACTACTACCACAGCCATGAATAACACTCCAATCAGCATACAGGGAGAGGCTGCTACTTACAATGGATAAATCTAACGCACTACGTAAACCATTATTCAAGGGTCGGAAGAGCGTCGCAGTACCGTCATTCATGATTGTCAAATCATTCTCAAAAGTGAAATCACACAGGAATTTGCCTCCACCATTGGGCTTACAAGAATCCCACATCGGGTGGTGACAGTTTAAGTCTCCCATTATTATTAGGTAATCCAGAGGAATTCCATTCAACATATCTTCGAATAACTCCGCCGTTATTGCAGAGTTAGAACTTGAGTAAATATTGATTAAATATAGATTACTCACTTTTAGAATTATATATTGAACTTGATCAGAACTAAAAGCCTTGATTTGAGTAAAGGATACTGAATGATTAACACATGATGCAACACCCCCATACCCGTCCGCTCTATCTTGTCTAATGACATTAAAATTTTTTAAGGATAAATTGTAGTCTTGTTTAAGCCAAGTTTCATTAATGAAGACAATATCCAGATTATTACTTACTATCAATTCCATCAAATGATCCCTATTAGATTTAAAGCTTCTGATGTTCCACTGTAATATTTTTAAACTCGTTTTACTATTGTCCAGGGTGAAAATAGATAATTAATCTGATTCTGAGACGTCATCTAGGTCCATATAGGACTCTAGATGTGCACGGGATGATAAGAGGTTTTTGATCATATTTTGATTAGAAGGGGAGGTGTTCATGATAAAATCAATGCATTCTTTCAGGTCGAATTGGGAAACTTGAGTAGTATATTTGTCATTTTTAGAGTGTTGCAGTGCACTGGCGGGCCAGGCTATGTCAGATCTATGTTGTTGAGAGAATGTAGTTGTAGAGGAAGATTGAGGTTTCGAAATTCTCGATGGTGAAGTAGAAGAAGATTGTTTTTCGGGCCTCGAGTTTGGGGAGAGGAGATTCTGATTGTGCAGATTTTTATCATAACCTTTATAGAGCGTTCTCCTTTTATTATCCATATTAGTCACCACCTGACTAAAAGAGCGTTTAACTGGGGCTGTTCTGAAATTATGAGTCCTTCTCTGGACAGGGTCCACAAGATTTTCAAAAGAGGAGGTATTAATAATTTTTTCATTATTTGAATTATGAGAGTTTTTACTCTGTAAATTTGACGGGAATTCTTTTGCATTATAAATAAATTTGCCTTTATCTATGTAAGATTTTGGTATTGCCTGGCTAGCGTCAAAAAAGGTTAAGTTTTCGAATGTCATTAGTTCTTTTATATTTTTTTGTCGGGCATATTCAGGGCACTTTTTATCAGTCGACTTATGTGGCTCCTTACAGAAAAAACATTTTGTTTCACAGGATATTTCCTCTTCTTCTGAATCGTGCCTCGTCTCCCCGCAGTTGCCACATCTTTCTTTACCTTTACAGTTGTTTTTTGTATGGCCATATCTTAAGCATTTAAAACATTGTGTAACAGGGGAAATATAAACGTCAACGAGTTTAGGTAAGTCATAGAAATAAACTGTTTTGGGCATTTGAACTCCTTTAAAGGTAAAGAGCACAGAACCTGTAGGCTCATAAGAAACCACATTATTTTTGATAACCCTTCTTTTTAGTCTTCTAACGCTTAAAATCTCTACATGTTTTATTCCGGTCTCACAACAATTCAGGAGCTCCTCCTCACTCAGATCTGTGTCCAATTGCCTGACGACGCCCTTGGACGTGACGAAATTGTAGGGTATGTAAATTTTATATCCCTTATCCAATAAGTTTTTATTTTTAAGAAAGGAATTAGCTGAATTAAAATTAATAAACTCGACTGCGATCCTGTTCATACCTTTACTAGCCGTTTTTTTAATATCTGTTAGTTTAAGATTAAAGATATCTCTGGCTATTTTTATATTATTAAAAGAACCAATATTTACATTTGATACATTTGTCGATTCTAAATAAACCACGAATGGTCCGTTATCATGTTTAGAATAAAGTAAATTTTTTTGCTCATATTGAAACCTGTTTTGTGATTCTAATGAATCAGGATTTTGCGTAATTACAACTGAATTAATAATAAGATTTCTGTTGGAATCCTCAGGGGGGGGCTCTGTGCCCCCCTCCGAGCCGTCCATCCCTCAAAAGCTAAGATTCTACTGTAGAAATTCGATATATACACACAAAAAAAAATATATGAAATACGTAACTGTGTTATAAGAATGAAAATTTATGCAATTTAAAGCTCTGGCAGGACCTAAACCAATGCTTCACTTACCAAGGAAGGAAAAAAACGTAAACACTTTTGTTAGTAGACTCCCTCTTGAAATTCGCTCGTCGCTGGTAGCAAATCCGGGAAGCAAAACGCTGCTGCTCGTACGCCGGCACTCACAGCACTTAACGTTCTTTATCTCTTTTTGTTTCACGTAACTTCCTATACTTAGGTGGTGCAATCATCGCTTTCCTCGTGGTTGCCAAGTTGTCTACAGTTTGTGTATATAAATTTTGATGTTCTTTTTTTGCTCACTCATGATTAAGAAACGAAAGATATACCATGAATCAAAAATTTTAATTTTGACAACGCTGCACCAGAACGGTGACGCGCGCCGATTACGAGACAAGTTTGGCATTTTTGTACTAGCCGCTTTGTTTGGTTTTGCTGTTTACGTAAATTATTGACTTTTATTAGTGATTACAGTGTCTATTATTTAATTTATGCTTTTTAACAGACAATTTTAGATAATAGTGAAATGGATTGTGTTGAAGTGTGACTCTGCAACGTATTTGTCCTTATATTATTTGCATTTGTCATTCAGTTGAACTTATGCTCGATTGTCTTTGCTTTCATTTCATGAAGAAAGATTACCCAGAAATAATAATCGAAAGTAGCATTAGTGCAATTTAATTAAATTTCTTTCAGATCCACTTAATCAAAAATTGAAAGCCTTTACAACTAATAATGATAATTGATATTTATGGTTATATTAAATTTAATAAATGGTAAGGAAGATTCATAGTCTATTTGGCCATTCAGTTTTACAATGATATTTCTTTTAGTGATATTGTTTCGTATTGTCTGTAAAAAATATATATATGAAAACCGAATAAATGACAATTTTGAGTTATATGGGAGTATTTATTTAATTGAACCTCCAAATTTTGATGGAATAAACAAAAAAAAATATGCTTAATTTGAATTTGGCGGGCAAATGACAGTGTCCGCCTCGTGCGCCATCTACGTTCACCTGCCCTCAAGACAGACAAAGAAGGCAAGGCAGCTTTCTCTCTCTGAGGATTTATTAACATTGAGTTGCGCGTCTTTCCGTTAACGTCGTGAGTATACTCACGACGTTAACGGTCTTTCCCTTGTCTCTGGTACTGCTACTAAATTCTCTTATGGAAAAAATCAATTTCAATATTAAGCGGCAGCTAGAGCATAAAATTCCGTTGAAGAGCGAATTTATTTTGTTTATGTCTAATATGGACTTCTTTATTTACATTAATTTCAATACAATAAGGTTAAATAATATCTGGTACTCCAGTTTAAAGTTTAACTGCCATATGTATTTTTTCTCTGTATATGCTTAATGCTCATAAAGGAAACCTAATTAAATCACCTTTCCATCTATTTTGTAGAGATCCCAGTTTAAATAATTATTGTTTGTAATTCGTCTATTTGTATTCATGAGGTTAAAATTACACGGCGACGAAAGCTGTAAATTATTTAATAGGGGAGGGAACGATATCCACCAATTACTAAATGTAAGATTGGTTTTGATTATTTTAAGACTTTTGGGTGGCCCACAAATTTTTGCATAAGATTTTATCTGCTGCTTAGTTTAGCTAAGTTAAATGTTATTAAATCAAAAATTATTGATAGAGCATATAATATAAAAACTCAACTCTTTCTGATAGCTTCAGTAAATTTTGCAATTAATATTCACTCATTACTGCTAGTGCTTCTTTTGTTGAAGCTGCAAACGGTGTTCATTTCGAAAATGATACCCCAGAAATGTATGGAAGCGGAGGTGTGTTCTGTTGCAATTCATTGAGTGAATAATTTACTAAAAAGGTAGCTTTGATATTGTCATAAATGTATTCGAATAATCGATTATTATTCTCATTGAAAGCAAACATTTTGTAGTTTCTATTATACGTATACTTTTAGTGTAGTCATTACGTAGGTAAAAAACGAAGCGTCAACAACCGTCAGCACAGTGAAAGGCTGCCCTCAAGGAGTTATTATCTCCCCCTACTGTGGACACTATTAGTGGATAAAATCCTTACCACTCTGAGTAGAGCCAGATTTGTAGTTCTATATAGGCTACGCAGACGACCTAGTAGTAATATAACAGGCAAACATGAAGGTGTAATTTCAAACCGTATGCAAAATGCCCTAAACATCATCAAGAATTGAAGCGAAGGGGAGGGACTCTCCATAAATCCTACGAAAACCATTCTTGTCCCATTTACAAAAAGAAGGCAGCTAGAAATGAGTGCACCCATCCTAAATTAAACACGGTTAACTTTTTCGACCGAGGAAAAATATCTAGGAGTCACACTGGACCGTAAACTTACCTGGAACAAGCATCTAGAAATCACCAGCTCTAAAGCCATAGCCGCAAACTAGATGGCAAGACATGGGGCTTAAAACCAAAAATGGTATATTGGATCTACGAAACAATAATAAAGCCCATGGTCACCTATGCCTAGCTGGTATATGGTGGCCAAAAACCCAGCATGTCACCGCTCGGACCAAACTTATAAAGTGCAAAGGCTGATATGTCTGGGAATCACAGGGGCAATGTCAACATGCCCTACCGCAGCCTTAGAGGTACTGCTGAATATGCCTTCTCTTCATCTCAGTGTGAATAGGGGGGCGATTATCAGTGTTCACGGGCTATTCCAAACAGGCAAATTCAAGCCTGGCAATTTGACTGGTCACCTGCGCATCTTTGAAGAAATAAAACTGGAAAATGCTAGCAAATCAAGTGGCCAAATGACGGTCATGTCGGACCTAGATGTCCCATTCGTAGTGGTTATTGATGACCGCCAATCATGGGAGAGTAAAAAACTACCTCAAGCGGATAACGCATCGCTGTGGTACACAGATGGTTCAAAACTAGCGAAAGGAGCAGGATGGGGCATTTCAGGTCCAAACTGTAAGCTTTCCAAAACGCTAGGCATCATCTTCCAAACGGAAGTGCTTGCCATAAATATATGTGAAGAAGAATGCCTTACAGAAGGACTTCACAGAAAGCACATCTACATATTTTCAGATAGCTAGACGGCTCTAAAAGCTCCAAAAGTTTTCAAGTGCGTGTCAAAACTAGTGTGGAAATGTAAGCAAACCCTAAAACAACTAGCAACACGCAACCAGGTAACTTTAATGTGGGTTCCTGGCCATAGAAGCATAGAGGGCAACGAAAAAGCAGACTGCCTTGCGAAAGAAGGAGCTGGAACACCATATTAGAGCCCTACTGTGGCCTTATGAAGAGCCACATCACCGAAGAACTAAACAAATGGGAAAACGAGCAACTGTATCGATTTTATAGGCTAACGCCTTCAGAAATTCATCACTTTCTTCTTCGCTGCCTTCAAATTGTTCGAGGATATTATTGCAGGCACAATATTACAATGTATGCAAATTATCAAGCAAGCTCCCCGACATCCGTTTCCGCATTTATATGAAATATGCTTCTGCAGCTTTTCTGGAGAAAGGGCCTGTAGTGTGATAATAGGGCTCCATTTAGTCCGTTCGTCTTTTTCTTCCATCTCAATTTGTCACGCCATTGTTGGACCTGATAATATGGCCGGAACGAGTTCAGATTGGCGGCAGTGATGCAATGTTAAATTTAGTATTATATGCATTATAACATGCCTACATCTAATTCATCAAACATCTTAATGAAGAAGTCCTGATGAAGAAAACATTCATTCTTCTGAAGAAGGAGCAGACGCACATCGATTGCGAATTATTATAATATGTAGTACTTTTCTAATTTTTGAAATGTCTCAGGAATCTCCACCATTATAATGCGGTCACATTTTTGAGTAATATTTCGCTCGAAAACTTGGTTTACTCGAAGGGGTCTTATTTAGCCTCTGATTTAATTATTAATGGCACAATGGCTATATGTGCTGGAAAGATGTTCAGAAACGCTATCTGGGGCATCTTTTCTCGTGGCTCGACCCAGCGCCTAAAAAATTTTTTTTTTTTTGAATCTTTATTTAGTTTTTAATATCCCTGTATTGAAGTTTTCATTTCTGTCGTGTGCTCTTAAGCACACGCGTATTTTTTTCCATGCCTCGACAACATGATATAAGCAGGTACCTTTTTGCTGAAATCCTGTCATAGAAATTGTTTTAAGGACTATTCTTTTAACACATTGCGTGCCACGTCACTTGAAGACATACATAACATAATATTAAACACGTCGTGGCTCCCCGGAGTATTTTCCGAATATGGGCATGGCATGCAATGTGTTTATGAATATTCGATAATATTAGTGTTGTGCTCTTCACGGATTTGCAACAATGTTGATCATTCATTGACTAGGAAACTGTATTTTATCGAAAATTAGTAAATGCGCCCTGAACTTAAGGCCACCGACAAGACTAAAAATACGCTTTTTCGTGCGTTTGATTCCAATTTAGGTCCAACTCAGTCCACTTGAAAACGTAGTTATTATCCTATTGGAAAAATGACTTCGAATATTAATATTAAATTTTATTTGCAGGTATGTATGAGATATCCAACTAGGGGCCGCTTATTCTACTATAATAACATTTGTGGTAAGTGTACAATTTAAAAAATATCTTCATTCATTTACAAATGATTAGGTCACACCATAAATGACGTAAGGCAGTGAATATGCTCTAGTTGGAGTATAGATTCCCATCAAGAAGCCAGATTTCACATGTGTCGTGGTCAATATGACTGACTAATAACTTATTTTTTTAAAGTTTTGTAGAACCTTCGAAGAAGTAGGTGTAATGGTTTTCCATTTTTTTTCTCTTGAAATATGAAAAAACCTTTTAAGAGTCGCTAACAGGTTTATATTAATTAAATAGATGGAATGATTACATCTTTTTGAAAATTACCCATTATTACCTACCATTAAAATTTTTGTCAATGTAATGCAATTACAATTATTTTTGTGATCGAAAATGCTTGATTTTATGTTGTGGCATTTCCTAGGAGTTGCATGTCCCAGACAAATAGATGCAGACGATATGTTTCTACTATATACGTATCTCTTTATGATAGAGTTTCGTTTTCTTCTCTGTCACCAGTATTCTGTCTTTTCTACCTTCAGAGTAGATCCCTGTAACTTTCAAATTGTTCCTTGATTCTTTTCAGCTCCGTTCTTCCTCTTTTTAGTTCTCTCCCCAATTTACTACGGTTCAATAGTTTTGAAGGGTCATTCCTACCTACTGACAACCCGGAGATGTTGCAGAACGACATTTACTAAAAGAGAAGCAGACCAATCAGTTTGATCGCAAGTCTCTGCTAAATTTCTGAAATTCATTCCTCAAAGGTCGGTTCTTGTTGATTTTGAAGTTGATAGAACATATATTTGGAAATCAAATTTACTTGTTGACGAGCTTTCAAACATAAAATCATTTTCCTTCGCCGGGAAGGAAGATGTATCTAGAACATCTCTTGCTGCATGTTCTAATTGCTTTAGCTGCTCTAGGCCGCTTTGGCCTTTTAGTTCCTTTTTAAAAATTGTCATTCTGTTCTCGGAACTTTGCTTTTGCATTTGTACGAGTTAATATCTTTAAACTTACAGATCGAATAATCAAAAAGTTCTTCACTGGCAAATTAGAACTCAGATATGTTTTATGCATGATTTCGCAATTTAGTGCATCGCCATTAACAACATATGCTTTTGCTAATCATTGGATGGGTTGATGCCATCTTGTTTTATGGCTAACAAAATCTCCAGACGTAAATACGTTAGATTAAAATTTTTAGAAGCATCTCAAAAGCATATTCTATTCAACTCCAGTAAACTCCAAGCTTGAAATCTTGAATCTTATTCGACATGATCCTGCAATGTTAGTTATTTCAAGTACCAGCGAGCGAGAAGCAGTCCGCAGGATAAGAAAGTGTATTGAAGTATGAGGCGCCGATTTTGTACATCTGCTAAATTAAATACAAAGGCTGTATTGACTGCTTTTTTTAAAAACTAGCGACCATTTAGTGTTTTCCAAAATTTTATCAGAAAGAAATTTTTATTCTTCATTACGGTTTTAATTACGCTTCATCTCTTTTTGCTCCTCATAGGTGCGATCAATCCTTTCAAATATTCTTCGATTTGGTAAATTTGTTAATTTCTCTAAAGAGGAATGTATGCATCCTTTTGCCTGCATTACTCTACATGATCAATTCCATTGGTTTCCGATGATAGCATAATATTAATTAAGCAATACGTAGTGTGTGTGGTAGTAGTAGACTATTTCGTCTAGCTATTGTAATTTAATTAGTTGTTAACAAAGGGTTTAATTAATTTCTTATTATACGTAATTACCGCTATTATGGGGTATGCACGATTCAGATTTACCTCACAAATGATTAACAATTTTGAAATAAATGTTTTTTCTTAAGAGAATTGTATAATACATTATATTTTAGCTCTGAAAACTGACACCTGTTAAAGTGTTTTGTCCACGACTAAGGTGGCAAGTCCATTTCTATATTTCTTGGTCATGTTAAAGTGTGCACCATTTGTTTGAATTAAGCCAAATTTGACTTTGGCAACAAATTTTGCTTAAAATTTGGGTAAGAAAAATCTAGATAGTTGCAGTCAACGCGTCTATGGAAATTTGGCATTTTTTCAAAAAAAAAAATAGAAAAATGTAATTTCTTGTCGGAATGTTGAAAAACTTTCTTTAAAAAACTTGTTTATTTTCTAACTATGCCTATATGCCGAGTTTCACCCTTCTATTGGTGCAAAGTTATCACAACTTTTTGGGTTTTAATAATAAAACTTATCACTTAAAATTTGCGTAGTTAACCATTGTTCATTTGCCTTTTTAATATTTTCTTCGATCGTGTTATTTATTCACTTTTTTATACTCTTGCTCGTTTTTGTTCTTTAACCCTCATCTGATCTCCATTAGTTCTGGTATTTCATCTGGCATCCAATGATTTCTTTTCTTGCGATTTTCATTTTCTATGCTTCCTGTTCCGTCTCATTAAAGATGCTCCTGAAATCTATCCAGGAGTTTTCGATGTTCTCCTTCATCAGACTCTCTGCTTATTTGCATTGTTCTGACCAGTTTTGTGGACTTCTTTCTGGCATTGCATTTTTTGATCCTCTGTTGCGTTAAATTAGGCGATTCTATCTGTAATTTTCGTTCTCGCAATCTTTTTGAGTCATATTCTCGTAGTTATGGCTATCGGGTTATGGTCCAAATGCATGTCGCATCCCGGCCCGGCTATATTTTAGCGCTAAGGACGCTGTTTCTAAATATGGTATAATGGTCGATTTGGTTTAGTATTAACCAATAAAATTCACAAATCCCGATCAGAAAGAATCTTTGACTTGATCAAGAAAGTCAGAAATGAATTTGCTACCTCAATCGTGGACCCAAAATTATCAGGTATCACCTTTCAGAAGTAAAATCCGATGTATTAGGTACACACTTTGCGCAATTCTCTGAAAAGGTGCTCCACATATATCTACATCTATATATATATATATATGAACAAAAGTGTTATTCCGGGTTTCAATCCGTTCGTTAATAGAATTGGTAGTCTTACGACGCACAGTGGGGCCGCGGACACAGAAAGTTACCAAAAACTCTAGATGCATGTAATTTGTATTGCATCTGCCTTGTAAGTATCCCAAAATGCTTTTTAGTTCCTAAAATGATTATTTTACGAAAAATTAGTTTGATACGAGGCGATAGCCGAGATGTGACATATACTAAAATGTATTAATTAAATTAATAATAATACAGAAGTGATTCAGTATTTAAAATTAATTTATTATAACTCTTAAAATTATTAATTGGTGGAAAGCTTATCATAGACGAGTGAAAATGAACAAAAATTAAAATTTGACATAGTTTAAAAAATTTTAACTACGTAACAAAATATAGGGTGGGTCAAAAAAACGAGACTTTTTTAGTTGTGCACTACTCCTAAAGTTTTTGTTTGATTTCAATAATTTTAACCTCATTTAAGTGCCAACAAAACTTTAGACTTTAAGAATTTAATATCAAAACTGACATTTCTTGAAAATTCAAAATAGCGGAAGAATTTAAGAAATGAGTATATTTGATCCCTTTGCAAATTTTTGATGTGTGTCACTGGGATAAAATTAAATTTTTTTCGTGGATGGTACTATCTTTTCCAAGTAGGTATACCGATTATGTATCATCTTCTTCTTCGATTTCATCAAGTGATACATTAGTACACTTGGGGAAGATCGAGCCTTCTACGCAAAATTCTATTTGGGTGTCAGTGGCGCACACAAAAATATGAAGTCTAGGCTCTTGAATGTCGTCAATATTTTTAAAATTGGACAAAAAATTATCAAGTAATCAACAAAAAAAAAGTCTCGTTTTTTTGGCTCGCCTTATTTAACTTTATATCTACTACGATTATTAATTATCAGAATCTGAATCAGTTTCTCCATTTGTGTTTAAACTATAACTGACATTTGGAGGCAACAGCATCGATAATGCCTCGCAAGAAAAAAAATTTTTCTTTAATTTTGGCATTTTTCTAATGCCAGTGATCATGGGATCCGATGACAATAATAATCTCTTGAATACATCCTCATTGTTTGTTGATCTTGACATTTTTCTAGCAAACCTTGATCGATACAGTTTCAAGTCTTTATTCCGACTCTCGGCCGCTTCTTCGGAGAGTTGACCTACTGGAACAAGGCCACTGCGAATGATGTCCGCTCCATGAATTAATATTAAGTGCACTGTAGGCGTCATGTAGAACCAAGGATATTTATCCACTAATAGCTTAGCGGTTTCCAGGCCATAGTTCTTAAACATTTCAACATTAATATTGTGGTAACTGGAAATTACTTCCAGAATAATACCAAACCTTTTTATAATATCTATATCAATTTTTGTTATGTTAGAAGTAATTTCTGAGTTTTCAAAAAAACGTCTGGCTGTATTGCCATCGTTACTGCTGCCGTAGCCTTGCTTTGGTTGATCAATAATCAATCCAAGTTGTATCTTGAATTCTTGTTGAATTACTTTTTTGTGTTCGGCAACTATTGTCTTATCATCTGGATTCTTGCACATCCAAACCTTTACTGGTAATTTATATGCGAGGCTCAACAAAAACTCAAAACAACGGATTCTAGCATGTAATACTGGGAGTGAAAAATTAAATAATGCTGGATCACATATCTTTGAAACCATTAAGTTTATGTTGTTGAAGTATTTTTGAGTATAGAGACACACGTAGCATCTTTGTGTGCTTTTATTACCGGTTAAGGCATTTCTTACCTTACCATCAATCAATGACAATAACAAAATGAATCGGACATATAAAGTTACTGCTTGGATTTGTAAAGACAACCCTATATTTTCTAACTCTGCTTCTACACGAATCTGTTCTTTTTTAGAAACTTCTGTTGATTCACGCAGAAATTGAATCCTGATTGGACGGCAGTATCGAGGGGATGATGGACATGGATTTTGCCAAATTATGTTCTGAGGGTCTTCCGAATCTGGATTTCCAACCACTAGTTTTAATGGAACCAGCCAAGTAACAAAAACACTCGAATCTGAGTCATCGGGGTTATCAAATCTAAGCTTGTAATTTTGTTGGCCAGAGGAACCATCGAATCCCCACTTGCACACAAGAAACGCATTTTTGAGTTCCTCCGAGCTAAATCTATGCAGGATGTTTTCTTGTAGAATTAGAATTCTATCTGTTGTGTGTCTCAGTAATGATTCAAGGGGGACCTCCGCGCTGGTGGATGTAACATTCAGGTTGTTTGGATAGCATTCAAGTTTTGCTTTTTGAACAACTTTATAAGAAGGAAATTTGTTTTTGTCTTTTTCTCTAATGAGATTATATTGGGCGCGTGACAGACCTGCTTCTACGACAACCGAAAGCGCCTCGTTTGGCTCTAATTGAGTGATCTGCGACTCCTTTGACTTTTTTAAGGCTCTTATGTATTCAGAAGCCATCTGAGGGTTTAAAGAAATTTCCTTTGGGATCTTAGAGGCTTCAACATGCCCAGATTTTCTTAGCTCCATTTGAGCAGCATAGCATATTTCCTCAACTGTGTTTTGTTTACGCAAACTGGCAGTTTTTTGGCGCTTGCTATTTTCACTGCATTCTATAAAATTTGTCTGAATGACGTATTTTGAAAATACTAGTTTACTTTCTAACCAAATCCTGTTTGCCTGTATAAAAGTTGACTCATTTCTACCGGATTTCTTCCATTTCTGTTTAAAATCAAACAAAAATTTTGAAATTGGTTGTGCAATTTTATGGAAGTTTTCGACTGGGCAATTTGTTATTTGTTTCACATAATCTTTTACAAACTGACATTGCTGATTTGATTCTGTAGATGGACATTCTTTGAGTTTTTGCCATAAATCCCTACGGCTGATTTCCATATTGGAGACTAAAAGAACCAAATAAAAAGTTTAAAGTTGGAAAAAAATAAACCCAAGCAAAAACAGAAAACTTTGTAACTCATCTATTGAGGCAAAAAAAGAAATATGTTATAAATTTTTTATTTTAATTAACTCCGCCATCTTAGATTTCAAAATGGCGAACATTTTTGCACTTATCCCAGAAGTCAAATATTCCACATCGAACGAGCTATAATTTATTAAAAAACCTTAAATAAGTTATAATAAAATCAATTTATTTCAGTTCTTTATGGTACACCGGTAGTAAAATGCACAATTTCGCTCCATGGGTTAAACCGCAAAATACCGCAAAAAAGTTTGGTACTATATTCAAGGTAAGGTTTCGAAGTAAAAAGCATAATCAAAGTTCCCACTGAATACGATTGAATATGTAACTTTTTCGCTAGCCATATCAACATCTTTGGGATTTTCTCAAATTTTTGTTGGTGCTTACGTAAACTTTCCCTATTTGCCTTAACAGAACACAGATTTTAAATAAAATTTATATGTAAGTAATCTCTACTTACCACAGTTGAAGGTAGCCATATAAATATTGTTCAATGCATAGCCTCTCAATTTAAAAAAATGCTTTGAAATTGGCATATATTTAGGCTAAAAGCTACAACGCTAACAGATTAAAAATATGGATGACTTTGACAAGCTCTATCAACTGTTTAACTGGCGATAATGTTTCATGGCTGACTTGATTAAAGGTAGAGATGCATAATGTATTATTTACAATAGATTTTTTTGCCTAATTCTTATAATTGCATTTTCGACTTTTTGGTAACTTTTATGCGTCCAAGGCGCCACCGTGCGACGTTTCGCCAACATCCCAGTTGGCATTTTCAAGTGTTGCTTCCTTGATGGCTGCTTGACTCGAACTTGTTCATTCTACCATCCGTGAAAACCTACGTTACAACATATATA
>MU182006.1:485262-520171 GCA_016904865.1 Pissodes strobi | reverse complement strand
ATATATATATATATATATATATATATCGATTTTTATGCATAATAATAGTTGATCGCAAGGTAGACAGATAGATGGATGATCTTAATCTTGCTGATATTAAAGCTAGGTAAAATATCATATTATTATACCCGCACGCATAGAAAAAGACACATTTCAGTTCAGGGCAACAAGGCGAATCGCGGCGTTATCCTCTACCTCTCTATTGTCTCTTTGCATTCCACAACGAAAGCAACACCGCCTCGCGATACAAAGGCAAATGCACTTAGCGTGAAACCAGAAAATCTTCAAGATCTACTAGATACGAAACGAACGAGCAAGAGGAAAATGAACTGTCACGGTCTACCTAACCTACAGGTTCCCGCGTTCCCGTCTATGTTTTTTACACCGCGGAAGCAAAACACGACTGGCAGGCGGCGTTGTCGGATCCTGCTTTTAGGAACGAGTTAGGGAATAACCTACCAGCCTAATAGAGTTGTTTTATAGGAGTTTGTAATACTCATAATTTCCATACTTCTTTTTTCACGGAATCACTATTATTATAATGATATAATATAATTTTCCAGTATTAGTAGCTTTATAAAGAAAGTATTGTACGCTTTGACTTTTAATGTAGTATTTACCTGCATGTGTGGAGTCAGCCAGTGTAATTTTTAGATGTCATTTGTCAGTCTTGTCAGTTGTCATGCCATATTTGACATTTGCCATTCACTCAGCGTTTTCAGATATAACATCATTATTCTCTGATTGTAACAATATTTTTCTTACACAATCAGCACATATCGGTGCTTTACGAGATTTTAAAATTTTTCTAAAAAAGCAGTAAACGTTCAAAATAATCACCTATTTCCAGGAAAGGAATTCGTCGATATGGTCGCGGGCGCTTTGACATGAATTTTGAACGTAGTTTTACATTACAATATAGTGAATGGTTTTTTTACTAATTGAGTTATGTGCTTATTATGTTTATGGTTAATACATTATATCTACTTATACAATAAGAGCCCAAGTTTTCTTCATTTTGTTGAAGTAATTAATGTTTTATTTATTTTAGAGTTTAAATTTAATTTTTTGATTGATTTTATATGTTTGTATTTATTATGTTTTATCGTTTGAATGGCTCTCAAAAATACGTTTTGATTGATATATTTTACTATCTTTATAAAAATCCGAAAGATAACTAAAAAAAAAAACAAAAAACCGCATATCATATCAAAAGTCAAATTTTGTTAGTTGCTTTAATTTGTAACATAATTATCTGAAAAATGTGATATTTATGCAACTATGTTCTATAGTTTCGTCTTTCACCCTTGGCAACGCGGCACTCGATTGAGCTAGAGCGGAGAGCGCTTTTAATCAAGTGTCGCTGCTACAGATAATTGATGTAACCAAGCTCATTTTTCTATCCATCTGTGCCATATCGCAACAACGTGGCATTAGGTATAACCCTGTGATAAATACAAGCGACATAACAGATATAAATCATTCGCGTAGTTGTTGCAAATTTAGAGCATTTACATGGCTTTTACCGATGACTGCGATATAACAATGTTCCTTTCGCTATCTTCCTGTGTTTTGTTACAAAAACAAAAGTGGTCGCTTGGGTAAAGTGCATTCTATATTAATGTTTTTCGAAAAGTTCTATTTGAAAAGCCACTAGCGAAACTATCCAATTGAATATTTTCGAAAATTAAGTATAATTATTGCAAATTATTAGGGGTGACTTAAGCCCCTTGAGATCATAATATTATAGTCTGCAATCTTCATCTTCTCCCTCACTCTACGTAACCGCGTTACGTAATATGATTCTCACCGGTTAGTATTTACGCAGCTCCAAGTTCAATGAATCGAGGGCACTTAACAACGATCTAGGACCATAGGAATTGGTCAACACTATGGCTATTCATTCATTCAGGATTTATTTATATTTTTTTAAAGAGAAAGCGGATACAGAGCAAAACAGAAATAGCTTGCCTTTCCCAATTCAAATACAAATCTACAGATCTAGTTTTTCTTCCCTTAAATAGTCAATAATGATTTTTTGTGCATCAACGTTCATGGTTTGTAAATGTGTATTGTGAAAGAGCTAGCAATTCCCAGTTTAGACAATCATTGATATATACTCTTATTAGCTAATGGGATGGGGTATTGTGAAAGAGCTAGCAATTCCCATAAAAGCAGATCAAGGGTATACCGATGGCTCTAAGACCAGTAAAGAGGTGGGAGCCGGGGTCCATGCACCAAGGTCAAATATTTCCATAAACATGGGCACTCAAGCCACAGTGTTCTAAGCAGAGGTCGCGGCAATTCAACACTGCGCCCTGGAGATATATAAACTGAACATTAGAAAAAGGTGGGTAGTTATATACTCCGACAGTCAGGCCGCCTCAAAAGTCAGTGCACACAAGGTCAGATCAAGACTAGTTAAAGACTGCATAAGTGCCCTCGAAGAGGTCGGTCGTAACATTAAGCTCACTATTTCGTGGGTTCTGGGACATGAAGGCCATCAAGGCAACGAAGAAGCCGACAAACTTGCAAAACGGGGCGCAAGTAAGTTTACATTGATACTTGAGCCCTACTGCGGGATAGCAGGAAGAGTCTTCAAAACAGTAGTTAAAAGCTGGATAGATAAACAATCTCTAAACTTGTGGTTACAAACACAGGGGTAACTTAAGGACAAACAGTTCATAAAACACGGCTCCCCAACATTCACGGCAGATCTACTTAAGAGGAGATAAGAATATTAGTGGGTCAGCTGACGGGGCACTGTAGAATGAACAGACACATGGAAAAGATGGATAATAACCGTTGCATGTACTGTCAGGGGGAGGAGGAAACTCCAAAACACGTGTGGTGCTAGTGTGGGGCTCTGCAGGCTCAGGTATGCAAAGTTAGGGGCGAACAAACCAAGACCTTGCAGGTCTTGGTTTGTTTGTTTGGTTGTTGGAGGAGCCGGTACTCCATTTGTGGAGTCTGATTAAGAAGACCAGACTGGATGAGGTCCTCTAAGCATGACTGGCGATATTAAAGGATCCGCTCCCCACCACACTTTTGACAAGCACCTCATGATGTTTAATCCCTTTGTTACATATATTATTTATATGGTTAATCCAATTTAAGTTGTGGGTAATTATGAGTCCTAGATATTTGATCTTTTTTGTCCGTGACGCCTGAATATAAGCAACCACTTATTTGGAATTGGTTGGTTATATTCTGGCGTTAGAAAGAATACCTTTTACAAGAAAGCGCTAAAGTAGACTGCGCATGCTTATGATGTCACATCCGGTTGCACATTTCCGTCCCTTTTGCCGAGATTTACCCTCATACCGCCGCATAAGATGTGTACACGTCAAGAATAGTTATAAAATGTCTCTTTACTTAATAAAAGCAAATGCCATGAGAGAATGTCTCTAAAATATCTGTACTGTAGTACAATAAGTTATTTGCTTACACCCATAATTAGTGATGAGCAAATACAAGGCCAAGACCAAGTTAGTTTTGGTCTTGGTCTTGCAATCTAATAAGTGGTCTTGGTCTTGCAGGGTCCAGTCTTGGTATTGGTCTTGCTCCAAGACTCTTGCAAGTATTGCGCATTTTTGGTGGATTTGTACTAGAAGCAATTTTTGCAAAGAAAATTGAAAAATGTTTTTCAAGCCATTTAATGTAAATAAAGGTGTAAAGAAAGGGGCAGTATTTTTTTCAGTTTGCATGTCATAGAACTCATTATTTCTTGTTACAAGGAAAACAAAGATTCATGAAACTTGCCAAAATTGTGCTTTTCTCTCGTACACTTAACATTCATATCGCATAACAGGACTGAAATAGATAATATTGCGATTACAATGAACATTACAAAAAACAAAGAATAATTAAAAAACAACAACCAAATTACACAGCGTAGGACAAGGACGACTGTTGAAATCTGTACTATATTTTGGCGAAAAAATATACAAGAGACCAGCAGTTTTTAAAAATGAAATTTTCTGGTTTTTTGAAAATATGTCGAAAATGGAAACAGATAAGT
This sequence comes from Pissodes strobi, assembly GCA_016904865.1. Classification (NCBI taxonomy): domain Eukaryota; kingdom Metazoa; phylum Arthropoda; class Insecta; order Coleoptera; family Curculionidae; genus Pissodes; species Pissodes strobi. Next base: position 516,150 of record MU182006.1, on the reverse strand, counting down.
GCAATTCATTATTATGAAATATATTCATTAAGATTAATTTATTATCAAATCAGAATTGATCTAGCAATTAAATATTCCGTTTTTTTTATCTCATAGTCTTCAAGATCCCAAATACATTACTGTGCTTTTCGGACACCCTGTATGTGAAGAACTCAGGAGGATGCTTCAATTTATCACTTTATAAAATAAGAATATGCGTATTATTATAGCCTCCAAAGGACATACTGGTCAAAATCACATGCAAAAATCGGTCACTATCTCCCGGTCTATATCCAAGAATGCTTGAAGACATTTATTGACATTTGTGTAATATGTTACAATCCTAATTATGAGTATAATTTTCTTTAAAAATTTGGCAGCTCTTTTTTACTTGAATACATTCTTATTCATTTACATTCAATGCGTCGCGTGGCAAGTCAATAAGGTCTTACATTCGCTGCATGTATCTCACAAACAAAATGATTTTTGAGAAACGTTTATAGGAAGTTTTTGCTCCATATTTCGATCCCAGAATTAAGGGCAATATGTAAACAAATAAAAATTCCGAAAACAAAACGCACGACCGCAAGACTCTTGCATGCTTGGTCTTAGTCTTGCGTAAGTCTTGCAATACTATAGATCTTGGTTTTGCATAAGTCTTGCACTGCTCGGTCCTGCTCTTGGTCTTGGTCTTGCTTTTTCGGCATTCGGCAAGACCAAGACCAGTCTCGCTCATCACCACCCATAATCATGGATGAAACTACCACTCGACTTTCGCATACAAATAGCCACAATAATGTAAAAATCGTAGTCGGTGAAACGTGTATATTTTGGAAAAAGGACCGAACCAAAATAAAATAAACTTTGCGGTATCTCTCAATGCAGTATCGTCTACATTGACGAAAATTACGCGTAATTTAATAATGCTTCTTGCAGTCTTCTTAGTAAAATAACGTCTTCTACCGAAAGTTTTGCAAATCTTCCAAAGAAGCAATTCTATTCATAGCAAATAAAAATTAAAGAACGCAAAAAGCAAATTCACTCTCAATACGTAAAATTCAACACATAAGTGAGGATGAAACCTACCCTAATCTAAGTCAATCGATAAAAATGTCTACAAAGCATGTCAAAAAGGGATGAAAAGAAGTAAATAATTTTTTCCAGCACTATTTGTTGTCAATCCGCAATTTTTTTGTTGTAAATTATTTCTATTAACATGCACTTCATATCCTGTCATAGAAAATGTTTTAAATCGCGCATCTATTTTATACGTAACGATCACATATTCTTAAAATAATTTGCCACTTCTATCAAAACCAAAACTAACAAACTTATTTTAAATCAATCAAGAGAAGTAATAAATTATTCAAATTCGACACGGAATGAAAGAATCGGCAACGCCGCTCACTTTACTAATGAAATAAAAACACAAACGCTTTTCATGAAGGGGTTTCTGCTAAGCAGGACAAACTGCTCGCTGCTAACGTAACCCGTTCGTTGTATTATTGTTGCGTCTATCAGTTTTATTGATGCACGTACGTTGATAGGCAGAAAAACATTTGCGTATTAAAAACCAAATGAAAACGTATGTCGTAGTGACCTCCGGAACATTGTGTCAATTATATTTTCCTTCAGTGTAGGTGGTTTTTAGTGAGGAAGGATTATTTTCAGTGAATTCTGTGTGATTGCTAAACTAGGATTTTTAATGGTAAGTATTGCGGAGTAATTTAATTAATTAGCCTTGACTAGGAAAAGAAATTAATCACGCATGAGAAAAGGGACTATTTTTCCAATGGGTAAGATCCGATCTAAGGTTGTGTTGAACATCAATTTGAGCAACCGCTATATTGTATGCCCAAGGTATTTTGCGAAGTATTTTGGTACGGGGGGCGGTCATTTTTTACCGGAAGTGTCAGACCGATTTTGTCGGATTTTCTACAGATACACACAAACTGAGTGTTTTTACGTATTTTTTAAGCTGTATTTATGGGTTGACTTAACATAAGCATAGCATTAAGCATAAGAAGTTCATTCAAATCATAGATAAATATATACCTAATTCAAATTTAACTTTTTGACTCGAGCGATTGCATTCGCGCTATGCCTTCGTGATGCAATCGATTTGCAGCATGAGTCGTGCTGGTGGCGAGGTCTAGATGGTTAGGTCGGCAGCGGCAGCTATAGGCGGCTCGGGTTCAAGCCCCGTTGTTTTTTTTTAATTTTTTTTAAGGTTAAGTTTTTAAACAGTTTTTTTCTTGATTTTGGGTATGTCTTGGGCTAGTTTGGGTTAGCACCTGGTTAGCTTCCTTTTCTGGAGCCCCCGTAGCTAGCGCAGCGAGCGGAGGGTCATGCGCAAAGTGAAATATGAGTAGAATGATAAAAAAATATATTAAATGAAATATGAACAAATCAAATATATTATGGCAATTTCATTATTTTCACGTTCAATTTCATTATTTTGACGTTCCAGCTGGGAAAGTTGTAGAGGAACTTTGTCCGTTCTATATCAATTAACTTCAAAACTCGAATTTTGGGGGATTTTTTCGGCTCAAATGTGGAGGATCCTCCGATTTTTTTTTAAACTACTCTATTGGACACCCTCTTTCCAGTGAAAAGTATGTCATAAGACCCCGGATTTGGTTAAAAAGTAGTTTTTTTTTTAAATATACCACTCAATTAACAAAAAGGGAAGACCTAAATGAAAAAAATATATATTCTTCATAAAAGTTTCGCTTATGCCTTGACAAGGTAATATAGAAAATCCCATATCTTTTTCTTGTAAACTAACAAAGATATCACAATAACAATATTCTCATATTTTTCGTTCAGCCTGCTCGTGTCGCTCGTCGTGTATCGCTCCGCGACCTTCAAATTTTACTCCCGGCGCGCGTTAAGAAGTTTCACTTTTGAGAGAATGACATATGCGATGTTCAATAAAGTTTAGTGTTTTGGCTTTTTGAATGTTTGTTCTTTTTGAGAATGGTAAGAATTTATAAATTAATACAGATAAGACTATAATATACTTCTTTAAAAAATTTAAAACAAAATTATTAAATTTGTAAGGTTAGTATTTTCACTTTACAGCTCAGGCGCAACATACCACAAGCCTATTTATAAACCGACCATTTATTGTAATGTGCTTTTTGTTAGTTGATTGGTATATTTAAAAAAACTGCTTTTTAACCAAATCCGTTACGATATGAAGATTTTATTGTGATATTTTTGTTAGTTTACAAGCTAAAAATATGGGATTTGGTCAATTACCTTGTCAAGACATAAGCGAAAATTTTATGAAGAATATTTTTTTTTCATTTAGGCCTTCCCTTTTTGTTAATTGAGTGGTATATTTAAAAAAACTCTTGAAAAAACTACTTTTAACCAAATCCGTTACGATTGTAGGTATAAGGCTAGGGCGTTTAAGTATAAGAAGTTTCACTTCAGATATGCGAAGATAGTGCGCACACTTTTTTTTCTCAACTTTTGCTCCCGTTTTCGACACTTTTTTTATTTTTTTTTGCTTTTTGTTCACCTCTTTTTTCATATAAGTAGCATTTTTTTTCTTTCCATTTTTGCCATACCTGACCTCGTAGCTCAACCCTTCGCCATTTTTTCACCGAAAACCGCGTTTCTCTAACTTTTTTTTTTATATATATATTTTCTTATTTCGTTTTATAATACTGTTATTAACGTACCGAACAATTTTTTACGTTTTTTTCAATTTTCTCCCATTTTTTCGAAAATTTTTGGGTATCTTCGGGGTTAATTAAATTGAGCTCTGACAAGACACAGAGAATATATCCGGCATGCCGAGACAAGCATAACTTCTGATCCCTCAACTACCACGGACCCCAATGTGTCGTTTCGGCCTTTTTCAATTATTTTCAAAGTGTGTACAAAGACTCCCACCAGCCTGCAAATATTGATCCATTGATGCAGTATTCCGATAGCATCGACATTCCGCCAATAATTGTCATTACTGACGATATGGTTTTAGCAAGCAAAAAACTTTAAAACAAGATCACCTCTGGTCCAGACGGCATACCACTTCATTGGTATAAAGATTGTTCCATCGTTTTGTGCGCGCCACTGTGTCATATCTTCAATCTGATTCCGGAACTGAGCATGTTTCCCGGAACCTGGAAGGTTGCAAGAGTCTGTCCCAATCATAAGAAGGATGATCTAACAGTTATTGAGAAATATCCCCATCCTATGTAACTTCTCCAAAATATTCGAGATTATTCTACACAAATTTTACCAACATCTTGGTATTCACACTGCTTTATTACTCCTTCGTTAGAACACTGGATTATGGGTCACTTGTATGGTCCGTTGTATGATTGCCACATTTAGTCGATGGAGGCCGCTCAGAGGCGATTTCTTAAGTATCTTATGTTCAGAGAGGACGGCATCTGCCCAGACAGAGAGTTTGATCATAACCTTTTGTTGTGTAGATTCAGGGAACTGTCACTGCCTGCGGCGCGCAGACATCGATGTGATCGATTGACCTGTTCTTTTGGAAAGTATACCATTTCATTTACCGCGTTTAGGAGCTAAACAACCCGCGTTCAGTCTGAGATTGGCGAGATCTAATATTCTGTACCAGAGCCCCATTCACAAGATGTGCAAAAATTTCAATCTTGTATCAAACGCCTGTCTACCGTCCTGAACCATCCGCGTGACGCGTCTGATTTCCCACCTTAGTTGTATCTCCACATTCTTCATCTTCATTTTTCATCAGTATTTCCCTTGTTTCCATTCCTTTCTTATTTTGGCTTATTTTGTTTTTTTTCTTAGTTTCCCTAACTTACTTTACGTTATTCGTAAAGCTCTTGATCGGTTTTGTTCCTCTACATTCCTTATTTTTAGTCTTAGTTTAATTTGCTAGTTTATCTTATATTTTATTATTTTTCATTGTATAACAATATTTTGTGATTTACTTGTTCTTAATTGGTATGTGAATTTCCTGTAATTATGCGTTTGCCTGTTGGAAATAAGGGGCTTATTATTATTGTTATTATTATTATTATTATTATTATTATTATTATTATTATTATTATTATTATTATTATTATTATTATTATTCTTATTATTATTATTATTACCATTGAAATTTTTCTCCAAATATGGCTTCTTGTATATTACTTTTTTAAAATTATGGTAGATTAAACATTGGATAGTGGCCAATTATCGATTATCGAGCCAAACTTATGGTAGGTTCCGATAAGTATCGGGCATTTGGTAACACTGTTTAGGACATTGAACAGGTAGTTACGACATGTGCCTTGTGAATTATGCGTAGTTATTGCGCATAGTAGATAATTGTACAAAAAATACCATAAAATACCAATCAAAATACCAATAATACCAGACAAAATAGGTACCATATAGTACCAAATATTACCAAACATGACAAATATTACCAAAAAATGCCGAAATAATTGCAAAATACCAAGCCAGTGTACACCAAAATACCATCAGCGCCAGCGGTTCTAGTTTTATTGTTAAATACATGTTTTCTTATTCTTGTTTCTTTATTACAGTATACTTATAGTATGGTATATTTTAATGTTAATGCATGTTCAGTGTTCAGTTTATTTCTTTGTTCTTCTTTACGCGGAACAAAATACCAATATTTTTGACTATTTTTTGTCTAAATATTAATATGAGGCCCAAAAAAGGGCCATGGCACCCAAAAATTCTCTACTTCTCGAAATATGGGCCATATTTTTTAGTTAAAAAAAATGTATAAAAATAGAAAATAATCGATTTGCAAAGACGAATTTTGCTAAAAACATTTATTATTTTTATAAATATTCCAGTGGCGTAACAACGTTAGGGTAAGGAGCTCCACTGTCCCGTTGCAGTTGATTAAGTTTTTATAATTCTATTAATATTTCACTTCGTGCATGGCGCTCCACTCACTTCGCTTCCTTTTGGGAGCGCACCCAAACAAAACTAACCCAAACTAACCCAAGGCATGCACAAAATGAAAAAGTAATTATTGATTTTAAAATAAAATTTGAGGATCCACCACATTTGAGCCGAAAAGAGCCCCCCGAAAATTTTAAGTTTTGACACAAATTTCCAGCACTACTTCAGAAAAGCACTAGAAATGTAGGCAATACACACACTATTATTTTCATTTTGGGCAAGCCTCGGGTTAGTTTGGGTTAGTGTTGTTTGGTTGCGCGAGCAATGCGAGCGGAGGGCCATGCGCGAACTGAAATATTAGTAGAATGATAAAAATTAATTAACTGCAGCCCTTTTTCGCTAACCTTGCTACGCCACTGAAATATTTATAAAATTACACATATTTTCAATAAAATTCGTCTTTGTTGAATATTTTCTCTTTTTATACAAGACAGTTGATTACTATTAGGTTTCCGCCAATAAAAAACGTTTAAAAATAACGTAAAAACACTCAATCTGTGTGTTTCTGAAGGAAAAACATTAAAATCGGGCTGACACGTCATTATTATGCATTTGCAAACGTTTGCCCCCAATGATTTTTTGTTGGATACGCATCTTTACGCCTTATGGCAAATCTGTATGGCTGTTTGGACAGCTATACAAGCTCCGTCGCAATAAGAAAATTAGGCAACTTAAGCCTTGTTGTTTGTTTTAATGCTTTTTTTTTCTGTCATTGTAGTTGTCGATTTTATACTTGGTTTCCCAAAGTTCCTGAACAATCTTTCGGATTCATATTGATTTAATGAATGTAAAATCTTAAGTTCGCATACATTTTTTCCTACAGGCATTGTGTTACATTTTATCGAATTTCACTTATAAGCACATCAAAAAAACCCATAGAGATTTTGGACCACAATAAAATGTAACCATATTTTGCTATTTTGAAATGCGAAATTGTAAAACTTGTTGAAGATCTTGTATCTATAAGGAGGATGCCAAAAATGGAAAAAGTATCACAGATCCAACTTTGAGAGCCTATAGGCCTCACAGTGGGCCAGAATTTCGTAAGACATTGAAAAATATCCAACTCAACAAACGTGTTAAATTTTATCATACAATCATTAAAAACAAGTTATTTTCACTTATAAGTAGCTAAAAAAAACCGCGCAGATAGGATTGTGGACCACAGTAAAATGTAACCATATTTTGCTATTTTGAAAGCTTTATTGAAGATCTGTACAGTGTCAAAAGTGGAAAAAGATATCGCAGATTTAACTTTGAGAGCCTATAGGCCCCACAGTGAGCCAGAATTTCGAAAACACTCAGAAAACATTGATAGATATCCAGCTCAATAAATGGGTTAAATTTTATCGCGTAATCATTAAAAACAAAGAGCAATAAGTTACTTTCACTTATAAACAGCTCAAATAAACCCGCACAGATAACATGAGATTGTGGGCCACAGTATAATTTTACCATATTTGGTTTTTTTGAAAGCTTTGCCCCCTAAGGCGAAATTGTAAAACTTATTGAAGATCTTGTGTTTATAATAGAAAACATAGGAAAATATCGCAGATCCAACTTTGAAAGCGCATGCCTATAGGCTCTCAAAGTTGAGTTTTTTTCCGAGGTTTTTTCCATTCTTGACATACATCACCTTTTATAGACATAATTCTGGCCCCATGTGCGTCTTAGATTAAATTTTGAATAATGCACTTTCGATGATAACCTTTGTTAATGAAAATTGTGTAACTAAACACTGGGCTAACTAACGCCTTGTGGTTTAATGCAATATGAGCTTCGTTAGAGGGTTTGTATCGAACCAATTTCATTAATAACTCTTTTACCCTTATGTGTTTTTATTTGTACAGATGTGTTTTCTTTTGTTCCTATTACTGGTAAAAGGCGGAGGTTTATTTAAATAATATACTTAATTATTATGAAATTTAGTAGACGCAATATTTTCATTTATATAATAATTGTAAATATTTGTATTAGTTTTTAGGAATTTTAATCCATGGGGAATATCAAGGTAAGTTCTTAAAACTATGCAAAAGTAAATTAGATTGTCCAGGTATACAGGCAACTTATTTTAATTAAATATGCGAAACATACCACAATAATGTATTTCTCTTATTGCTTTAATATATTTAGATCTACCTGGACATCATAGTAAATTAATATATGTAGGGACCATCCGTATTATTATATTAACCATTAAATATAGAAAAAGTTCATTTATTATTCAGTCTTATCAATAACTCAACGATCAATTTACAAATGGAAAGGTTTTTATCGTTAATATCCGAAAATGTTTAATTCTTATTGGTAGCTTTTTGCAGATTTCTTTTACAATTTTCCAACGACGTGCATGATGTATGTAGGTATACAATATACTTGCAAATTGGAAGTTACGGTCAAAAAATTACTTTGAAAAATAAGAATAAAAAAATCATGATTTTTGTAATAAAGGTACCTAATTGATTTTTTGAAAAAATCTTTTTTTTTCCTAACCGTGCTTATTTATATATAATACAAAAATGCATCATTACTTTTCATATTAGCACTAACATATAAAATTTCTACATCATATTTTTCTCTTGAAAATTTTCTGTTCGGCAATATATTTGGAAAATAATGATCATATCAATAATGACCAAATGAGCTTCTTTAGAAACTGATTCTGAAGCTGGAAGCGAAAAGCTCGACAAAGTAAAGACAGGAAACTTTTATGCCGATATGTGTGACGGCAAAACATTGGGTAGGTAAAAGTAGCGAACCGCTAAGCTTTAAAAATAACGAAGCGATCAGACCAAATCACGTAAAAATTAAGCAACCGTCAAAAATGGAATTTAGCTCGGAATTTATGCACATTTGACTCGACAGCGAAAATTGTGGAAGTTTTTCCGCCACTCTGCCGCGCAAAAACTTGAACTCGAGCCGTTGAACCTGGTAATTTTATTTCTAGCCTTCTTTTTTCGCCCTTTGAAAAATCTCGTCGAACGGAAACGAAAATTGGGATTAAATTTTTCATGAAAATCGTCTCATATTGTTTTACTAGCTTGAATTCCTTCTGATTTAATAATAATTCAGAAAACGCTGGCTATTGTTAATAAGTAGGTTTTAGGCAAATAAGATATCATGTCTATTAAAATGAATTAGACCTAGAAAGTATAGTGTTCAAAGTAGTATGATTTAGTCGTATTAATAAACCATAGCTCAAATGTCTTGCCCATCAGGCAAGGTAACTGTTTTAGGGCTAATCTCAAAAATAACCAAAGGGTCTGTTGCTAGAGAAGGAACAGGATCGGATGGTATTGTGATCCATCTTCCCGGATCCAATGTAGTCCTGCTGTTAGTTTGATATCACCGTACCTCCTCTAGGTCTCTTGAAGACATAAGGTCGCCAGGTTAAAATTCTTTTTTGCCATTTATTAGCACTATCTCTTGCCACATGGCAGGCATAGGACTACTTTAACTTCGTCGCCCTTTGGACTACATCTGTTATTTTGGTTCCTTTTGTCTAATCCATTCATTTGTCCTTCGGTCATTTAGGGTTATTCTCAGCATTGCTCGCTCCATTGCACGCTGCGTTACTTTGAGCTCATTCAGATTATTTGATGTTATTGTCCATTTTTCCACTCCGTAGCACATTATCGGCAGAATGCACAGATCAAATAGTTTCTCTTGTTCTTTAACGTTATTTTTTTTAGAGTATATAACTCAGTTTGCCAAGCGCCGCCCGGGATTTCTGTATTCTTCTCTGTATCTCCACTCCACTGTTTGGTTTTCTCTTCAAAGTAGTTGGCCCAGATATATGTATTCCTGCACTCTCTCCAATTTCTGGCTTCCCACCTGGATTATGCCTTCCTGCATAAGCAATACTTTCGTTTTACTAATGTTGATCCTCAGTCCAATTTTTAGATATTCTTCATTTAGTTTAGTTATCATGTTCTCAAGTTCTGTAGAATCTTTTGCCATTATGACTATATCATCTGCATAACGTAGGTGGCTCACGTATTGGCCATTCACATTAATGCCACGTTCTGACCAATCCAGTTTCTTAAACGCGTCTTCCAGAGCCAGTGTGAACAATTTGGGTAATAGAGTGTCGCCGTATCTAACTCCTCTTTTCAGTGGGACCTGATTGGTATTCGTATTTAAGTAATACGTTGTTGTTGCTACGTTTGTAGTATCTTGTATTAGTTGTGAGTATCTACTATCGATCCTGCAATTTCGCAGTGCTTTTTGAACGGCCCAATGTTCAACCGTGTTAAAAGCCTTTTCATAAGGGCCAGATTCAAAAGGAAGTCGTATTCATTGCATTTCTCAATCAAGAGATTCATGGTAAGTAAGTGGTCCTTCCTAAAACCTGCCTGTTGAGGAATACTATATGATATTCATCCAATTTTTGCGTTAGGCGTGTAGTAATTATTTTTGTTAGTAATTTAACCCGGTGCGATAGTCGGGTTATGGGACAGTAGTTCATCAGTTGAGTCTTATCTCCCTTTTTATGAAGAGGTATAACTTTAGCATTCCTCAGGTATCCGGTATTTTACCTTGTTGGAGGCATTCATTCATTAAGGTTGTGCGTTTCATATTCTTTAGGGCTTTCATTACTTCTTCCTCAGTTACTTCCAGTAATTCTTCAGATCCGACGTTTTTTACTTTCACGCTTTTCGTTTGATCATCGTTTTGATCCTGTACTTTAGATTCGTATAGGTCTGAGTAATATTCTTCAACGATTTTCAGGATTCGATTCCAGTTCGTGGTAACATCACCTTTACTGTCAGTTAGGGAGTAAATTTGTTTTTCCCCAGATATGGTCTTAAGCACTTCATGCCATTGTTTTCATCTATGGTTTCGTTTATTAGTTGATCCTCCTTCTCTGTTATTATCCCTTAGTTATTTTTTAATTAGTTTATTTATTTTCACATACTCTATTGTACCTCTTCTTTTCTTTATTCAGCTGCCTTCGTTTCTCAAGCAGTCGCTTGGTATTTTCATCAATTTTCTCCTTGGGATTTGGTCTATTCTTATCTACTCCCTGATGGATGCTGTATTTTAGGGCTCGTTGTATTTTGTCGAATTCATGGCTATTCACGCAGATTCTTCTACGTCTGATGAATCTAAATCACTATTTTCTATGTCTGAAGAGTCCATTCTCTCCATTAGGTTTTTGGAAATAACTTTTTGAGGCAGAATTTTTCAAATTACATACGGTTTGTCAACTTTATTGACATAGAAAAAAACAATTTGAAATAAATAAAATAGGATCACCATGACGATCTAATTGTTATGATAATCAAAACGGCAAATTTAGGTAAATATACAGAAGTAATTTTAAAAAAGCCAATGTTCATTATGCTCGTAGAAAAAATCTTGTAAGACATACGTGTGAAAAGTACGTTTAAGGCACTCGTATAAATTGCGAAACTCGCTTCGCTCGTTCCGCAAATTTTCATACTCATGCCTTAAACGAGTACTTTTTACACTTATATCATAAATAGCTATATTTGTATGCACATAAACACTAAGAAAGGCTTTTGACCATACACTAACCCAACTTAGTTTGTTTATGCTTTTAACTAAGACGTTAGTATAAAATTATTACTACAGTATAGCGTTCATCACCCGGTATCGTCCCTTAATAATGCCTCGAAGTCGAGTCGGTGGGATTATTCTCATCGGTACATCACGTTCAGGAATGGTGGTATTATACCAAATAAGACCATCACTGATAGCCCCTGGCGTGCAACTAGTACCACCGAAGCAACAAAAAAACACGTTCCTGCCTTGGTCTAACAAAGTCTATCATTGAACTTACACGGTTTAACCTTGAAGTACGAGCGTACTAAAGCCTGATCTACGCGAAGGTACAAAGACCCTAGGTAGTGCAGGAACTGAAGGCAGAGACGTACGCCTGAAAATTTCTCCTTCATATAGAAACAATGTTTTTAGATACTAAAATTATTTAACCAATTTATTTTTACTTCGGATTCGCCAAGTTTACTCAGCTGCCTTACGCAGTATTATATTACTGGGAATGTCCAGTACAGCGGCGAAAAAATAGTTCTAATTTTAGATGATTATCCATTATTTCGATGAAGCTATTTAATAAAATATCGATATAATATCATAATGCTCAAGTGGGGATTGTTTTTATTTCGTTGATGGCAACCGGCGTGTAATTTTTTCGAATTACCAAATATAGCTGACATTCTATTAGCAGGGAATAAAATTACCATTTTATGAATGTTTTCAGCTTATCATATTGCTTGTGCCATTATGTTCGGAAAACAGGAAAGAATATGTCACATCGCATTTTGATATTCAAGTGGAATTATTAGTTGTTTCTAGTTGGGTTAATATTTTGGGTGCTACGATTAATGATGGACGAGGGATTCTTAGATTTACGCGCCATGTAAAAACATCTTTTAGATTAAAGAACCTTTATATCAACAGGTTCATTTCAAATTTCAAAGTAGAATGTCAATTTTTTGTGACCAAATTTATATGTGTAACTTATTAATTCTTCAAGCAATCGGATCGAATCTTGTGCCATTTTACAGTGCATCCTTCAGGTCTGTTCTCATACGCAGATTTATTAATTAAACAGTAGTTTGTATAGGAGTTTGCACAATGGTACCCTGTAAATGTCTATGCAAATATGATTTTTTATCGTAAAAGCCAATCGACGGACTGATATCATATCTCTATATCTATACATTTTTGGGATTTTGATAATATGCCCTTAACAAAGTGGAAAAATTCATTTTAAATGTGCAACTGATTTTTTGATTTCTTCTCGTTCCATGTTCGTTGTTGATACTATGTAGGTATGTCTGTGTTTATTCACGTTTATTAATTTTATATTTTTTGTAGGGAAAATGCCGGAGAGTTGTCGCATTTTTTGAAAAATGGCTGTAATTTTGAAGATTTCTTATTCAAAAATGAATCAATAAGCAGGTTCTGCCTTAAGCTTTATTAAAATAGAAAAATAAACTTTAGGTCTAAAAAAACATGAGGTGTCTTACTGAAGTCGTCATCGCATCTCTCCCTCCCTAATGGGAGAGATGCCGCCTAGAAAAAGAAGAGATGAGGCAATATCAACGTCTCTTAAACACGTCCATTTTTTTTTCTAAGTCGAGTCGAGAACAAATGTAAAACTTCACCATACATGGTGCAAGTGACGTGTATACAGCCATTTTAAACATTCAAGACACTGCAGCCAATGAATTGTTTTAATTGTCGTTGCGTCAACTTCGAAGCATCCCACGCAGTTTTCTTTATTTTTATTGTTCTTTTTTGCCAGAAACTCATTATCGCTGTCGCACCATTGTTTTTTTTTCTGGCTCTTCCTCTATTTTTTTGTCATTTTTCTGGTATTTTTAGTTTTTTTCTTCTTTTGTGTCACCTCGGCTGTATTGGGTTTATCAAGGCGAACCCTCTATTTTTATTTTCGGAAGATATCAACACAGTTGCGTTTTGCTTGAACCTTTGTTTAACGGATACAGGAGACACTTCTTGCAAAATTTTTGAAAGAGTGAGTTTTGGATCATCGCCCTCGTTTCCCCCACTACATATTTAAACAGAACTTGCAGATCTTATGGATAGTAATTCTAAGTTGGGACGGTTAGCATCTCTTTGTGGGGAAGTTTCTGTCGTGGCTGTGGCTGAATTGATAATAGAATAAAACTGATCCGGAATTGCACTTGGATCAACAGAATATATCCCTGTTGCCTTGAAACTGTTAATGACTATGACCACAGATAGTGATCTTAACCAAGCTTTTGCAATTGCCTTGATACCACGTGACCCAAGTAACACTTTAAATGCTTGTTAGATTTATATCAGCTTTAAAATGGTTTTAAAATGGTCGGCAGAAGTACTGGGGATTTATCGGTTTATGAACAACTTCAAAGATGCTAGCAGATCTTAAAGTCCATTTATTCTTAAAAATAAGTTTTAAAGCAGCCTTGGCAGCAATAATGTTAAGTGTTCATGGACTTGAGACCGGTTACTCTTGTGTTAGCTTTTACAAGGCTTTTGTGTTACCCATCTTAAACGTTGGTGATCTTCTGGGGGGCTTAAAGTATGTTTAGTCTTAAAATAAGCTGTCTTAAGACTATAGCGTTAAGTTGGATTTAAAACATATTCTTTAAGCACTTCATAAAACTTGCAGTTTTATATAAGATAGCAATAAAACTCAAGTCTTAGATTGGCTACTTAAAAGACTGTATTAGGATTACTGGGAAATTATATGGCTTCATTAAGGCTATATAATCTTTACAAAATCCTATTGGACTTTTCTATTGCTTTCTTAAACCATTACTTTATCTCCTACCGCCTAGAGCTCTTTTAAAGCGGCCATCTTGTCATTCTGACTATCTGTCGTGATTCAGTAGCGGTGTTAAATATAATTTCATTAAAAATGGAAAATATTTCACATAAATACTTACAAGTTACAAGAAATGGTAATTTCAAAAAAAAAGTAAAGTTGCAATCTTCAAAGATAATAATGAAAATGTAGATCAACATAAAACTGGACAAAATTTGAGGTTATGGTAGTCTAATTGGATACGGAAAACTTGATCGCAGCGCTAGAAGACTTATGCGACACCTATGATAGGGCCAAGTAGTTTTAAGAGCAGGCCGAGCAACCTTGGTCAAGACTAAGAAGCTTTACTCTAAGGAACAGTTAGGAGTAATCAGATTAATTACAGTAAATAAAAGGTTAGTGACAAAACTAATAGTATTTATGCCTTCTTTCTAAGAAACCTTGAGGTTTTAAATGATGAGAAGCCATATTTTTACAAACAGCATAAACCTCCATATTGGAAATATTTTAGGGAGGTAATATTATTCAATAATTTTATCAAAATTTCGCAGTTCCTACCTTAAAAAATAGAAGGATTTTAACAGTAATACAATATAAGATTACAAGCAAACATTTTTAAGTTGGTTTAAAATAATTAAACCCTGTTTTGAATTAGTCAATAATAATTTAATTATTTAAAAAGCAGTAAATTTAAGGCGCTTTAATTTTTAAAAGGTATCATTCCATATTTCATCGAAAAAGTCGACTGCGTTATAATTTTTGTCTTCTATTTCGGCGAATTTACTAGATCTTGGTATCGAATTTGCTCCATGTTTATTCTTAGGAGTTGGAATGCGTCACCGACTAAACGACATCACATGACGGACATTTGTTTGATGTAACTGGTTTACAGGTTATGATAATTTTATCTAAAGATATTATAAATCTCAGAGTTCTTAAACTCATCCTAATCTTAGATCACTATAAATCCTATGGTTTTAAATGACACTTGTTAAGAGTTTTATGATTGCCTTAAAGGCAATGATAAGTGAATCGATTTCAATGCAAGTTGGTTTTAAACAAGCTTTAAGATTTGGTCTTGAGACCCTCATAGGAGCCCTTTGGCTGTAAGAGAGCCTTTATCTTGCCTTCAAGAGGTTGTCTAGAGCAGAAGGTTTTAAGTGAGTCTTATTCATTTGGCTGTAACAACGTCTTGAAAACCATATTAAAGCTTCTTTTGTTACTTGGGGAGGTTTCTGCTCGCGATATATTTCATCCATAACAGAGATTCTTGGTTAAAATAAATTTTAAATGGCTTAAAAAAGCTTCGGTCTAGTGGCTGGGTAAACACGAAACAACGATATCGTTATCGTCATCTACTTGCAGCATATCGCCATCTGTACTGTGTGAAGTATGGCCATACAGGATTAATAAACACTTATCGAATGGCTTATTGGGAACAAACACCTCTTTTAACAATTTAAGAATGACCTTTTCTTCATATAAACTTGGGATCCACCTGGCAATCCATTTGAAAATCCAGCCTTTTGATTTACACCTTTAAAAATAACGTAGATGATAAGACGTGGACATTTTTTGTCCGTTTAGTTGTTAGGACTGTTGATCAATTGAACCCCTGTCTCATCCATATTAAAAATATGGGATAGTTAAAAATTCAAATCTGCAAAAAGTGTCAAATTGAATGAGAGGGGTTGGAACCTCAGTGACAAAGATTGAACAGCTAGAATTGCACTGACAAATAAAGATAAAGTAATCAATAACCCGAAAATAAAATGAAATGTAAAGACATGAAAACGATTTACATATAATTGCTCCATAAATAAAGACACGAAAATAAGAGAGGAGTAATAATACTCAGAGTCCTCACCTGTTCATTAGCAATAACTTAAAGGGACCCAACCAAAACCTATATAATTGTAAGCTATAAATAGAGCAACTGAAAAATAGGTAACACCATAGAGGAGGCTTCACACCGAAGTTTAAGTATACACATTGCCATTAATAATTATCCCCCCTGCCCACTCCTTCTACTAATGTATTCACTTTCAGAATAAAAAATCTACTAAGTTTGCAACTCTAACTGCTGACGGTCGGCAGGGAATCCCCGACTACCGTTTAAAATATCACGAGGCAATAACGATTTGCGTATTTACGAAGCTTCCGCGTTACGGAACCTCAGCTAAACAACGCCTCCTGATTGGCTGGTTCAGGTTTTTTCACTTCACACATTTGTATTCATGCAATGCCCTCCGCTCGCTGCGGGGCGCAACCAACAAAACTAACCCAAATTAACCAAAGGCATGCCAAAAGACTAACAAATCCAAAAAAATAAATAAATAAAAAGAAACTTGCAAGGGCCGGTTGTCGAACCTATTGCTCTGCATTCTAAACACGAGCCTTACCACCTGAGCCAGGTTTTCACATTCCTGCTTTTCTCAAAAAGCATCACACGAATGCGTGAGCTAACCCAAACTAAATACGCTAACTGTCTAGCTTACCACCTTTCGAATTAGATAAACAAATAATATAGATTTCATGTTTCATTGCAGCGGTTTTTACGTTTTCATAAATTTAATAGTTTATTTTCATTCATTAACTCGATATACGTATTAAATATTTGTCTATAAACAATAACTCTGCGCAATCATGTGAACCGTATATTTAAAGCCGCCCCGTTTACGTTCCTTTCATGAATAATATATGGACACGCAAGTCGCTAAAAGTAGTAGAATATCTTAAGTTTTACATTTTTACAAAATACAATAATTTGATATATTATGTCTGTGTAACAAAGATCAAGAAATCAAATTTTGTGACAACACGATATAATAGAAATAAAATATATTAAAAAATTGCTGTAAAATAGGGCGTGTGCTCATAATTTGTTAAACATTTGATTAAAGGCGTAGGTAATTTAGGGCATGGTGGCCTCAGGTGCCAGAACGCCGAAACCAGTGATTACAAGAGACAAAAGAGAACAACAAATCTCTTTAATTTTGTTTGGATTGCCACTGTAATAGGGATTTTCTAGTTTTTCTGAAAAGCGTACATTTATCGTACGAAAATATAGAGTTCCACCCTACAATTAGTTTTATTTACTTACGATGACTAACAATTCAAGCTCCGCTACTGACTAAGGAGTTCTGCTAAACTGGAATGCGGGTATTATTTAAAACGCAATAGAAACAAAAAGACCAACTTTGTCGTGATCATGAAACGCGAATAAAGAGGCAAAGACAAGTTTATTTACATCTTACATTACGAGAGAGTCAAGAGACTTGTTTTATATTTTATATCAACAAAACGGACTAAGTTACAACGCAAAAATTTAAGAACTTTGAAATTTTGTCTGCTCTTTTATGTTTATGTTATGTTATGTCTGTATTACGTAAAGCTTTTTATAACGTAGCAGAACGTGTGGTAAACTGGCAAATAGTGAACAAAATGTCACTTATTTTGAACATTTTCAGTTTTTGCTCATTTAACTTTCGCTTTAGTAGAAATATGATATAATGTTACAAAAATTAGGACGAAACGAAACGCTCACCACCTATCCGAGGTTTAATTTTAATTTCGTAATTGATGAAAATTTCCTAAATTA
Organism: Pissodes strobi; assembly: GCA_016904865.1. Taxonomy (NCBI): domain Eukaryota; kingdom Metazoa; phylum Arthropoda; class Insecta; order Coleoptera; family Curculionidae; genus Pissodes; species Pissodes strobi. The sequence goes on along the minus strand of MU182006.1, from coordinate 498,319 downwards.
AAAGGTGCTTAACGTTATAATCGTATATATCTAGTATTAAAACTGATGATGACACCATTTCTACAAAGTTACGAAAGAATGAAAATGAGGTTTTTCGCCACCCCCATCCACTTGAATCACTATCTTCATAACTTAATTGACGCCACGCAATTTTTTACATCTCTCTATCTCTCCTCTCCTTTCTCCTCTCTCCTCACTCCTCACTCCTCTCGCCTCTCTCCTCTCTCCTCGCTCCTCTCGCCTCTCCTCTCTCGTCTCTCTCTCTCTATCTCTCTCTCTCTATCTCTCTCTATATTTCTCTCTATCTTATCTTATCTTATAATTCATGTTACGGTATTCGTGATTTCTCTATCTGGAATGTATCTCATGTTTTCTTGTAGCGAATTTCCCGTGAAGTGCTTTATTTGATCCATCCACCGGTTCGGAGATCGTCCCCTGTACTAACTGTTATTTTATTTAATTTTGTCATGGCAGTTTTGGCCAGAGCTATTCTCCTTTTAATTTCGGTAGATGCATTTCCATCTCTGTTTATGTGGGTTCCCAGATAAATTATTTCTTCCACTATCTCTACATCGTTTATGGCAGACGCTCTGTCTATTCTGTTGGTGCGGTCTATTAGCATTTGCTTTGTTTTTGTCGGTTTAGTTTTAAACCAATATTCAGATTTCTCTTTCCACCCTTTCAATCAGTTTCAATAAAATCCAACATTTCATCGGCGTAGTGAAGATTATTTATTTTTCTGCCGCCTATACTTATGCCTCCCTCCCAACCGTCCAAGGCTTTTCTAATGATGCATTCCGCATAAATGTTGAATAGCAAGGGTGATAAATACTTGTCTTACGCCTCGTTTTATTTTGAAGGTTTCGGAGGTTTTGTCCTCTAGTCTGATCACTGTAGTGCTATTACAATATAGATGTTTTAAGAGAAACACCAGATGTTGAGGTGTACTCATATCTAACAGAGCTTCCCAAAGCCTATGCTAGTTGACAAAGTCAAATGCTTTGCTGTAGTCTAAGAAAAATAGATATGTTGGCTTCGCAAATTCTCTTGCCTTTTTGATGACGTGTCTTACAATTGATATTTGTTTTCTTGTGCCTTTGCCACTGGCGAGTCTAGCCTGCTCCTGTGGGATCTGCCGATCCAAAAAACATCTGAGGCGTCGTAGGAGAATTCTGAAAATGACCTTGAGATAAGTGCAATAGTTGGTACATTTTTGACTAGATCCTTTTTTGTGCTTTTGTGAACGTCGATGTGCTGTTTTCTATATGTTGTTACATATCCTCCACATGATTTTGATGCCGACTTCATCGAGTTGTTTTAGCATTTCTGCGCTTATGGTATCATCGCCTGTGCTCTTCTGATTTTTCAAATAGCGAATAGCTTGCTCTACTTCATCCCTCATAATGTCAGGTTCTTGTTTCACCTCGTTAATGGAAGGTTGTTCGTTTTGTTATTGTTCAAGGTCTTCATTCTCGTAAAGCTTTTTGCAATATAGCCTCCATACTTTAAAAACTCCATCTTTTTCATTAACCTTTTTGCCATTTTGATCTTCTTTTTACATGTTTTTGGCTTAAATTTTCTGGTTATTTCCTTGATTTTTTGGAACAGATATCGGGTTTCATTGGTGTTAAAAATATGTGGATTAACTTCACTCCAGTAGCGAGAGTTTATTCTCATGACCATTTAGGAAAAAAGAAGACTGATCACTGACGCAAATGTTTTTTATGGATTCGGGTGATACCGTAATTCGTCCTGTCATGGTTTCTCAAAACTGAATTCACGGATCATCGTCGGCAAGCCCTGGCAAAATTTTTATTTTGTAAAAATGAAACTTATACATTCTCGTTACATTCTCTGGATATGCCGGTAACGCGTTGCCAACTGTGTATTTATAGAAACTTCGCCAATAACCTTAATCTGTATATATTCATCAAACACGCTTGATTGCTGTCTTCTTTTATTACTTACGGATCCAGTTTCTTGAAATGTTGAAACCAAATCTCTTAAGGCATGGCTGACATCTTTGGCTGGATGCTTTTTATTAAAAGCAATAGCAGTTCTCAATTAGCACCATGAACAAAAATAAATTTTACTCTATTTGCGTTATTGTAAAAAAATAGAATTTTTTGCACTGCGATAGTGATTTAATTTAGGCTCAGGATCCTTTTTCATCATTTACCATTATTAATTTTGATACCACTGAAGAGCATCTTTGATAAGCTTTCCAAATACTAAAGCGGATGAGTAATTTTTATTCTTCCGCGTTTTTGTGGAAATGGTATATTTTGGATCTCAATAATTGCGAAACCGATCGCCTACTGTTCGCATAATTCTCACAATTTCGATGTAGTAAAATTTGCGGTTAAAAAGTGTTTTTAATTTCATATACTTTATATTTTTGAAATAAAGCATCCATTACAAAAGTCGTCGATCTGTGGCGTTATAGTTATAGAAATCGGTTCGAGGGAGGCATCTAAATAAGCATAAAAATTGATGGATTTCCAAATTACCCTTTAATATTTGCATGCCTTTTATTATTCGAGATGCTGTTTTTTTACCATGAATATTAAACTGCGGACTTTTAAAATTACCGCAGCAATATAAAATCAGATTTCAAAACGCTTGCTCAATCAATACTGTTTTTGTAATGTATTCTTGTTGCACGCAATTGATATTTCGCCCAACAAATTTAATCTTTTGCCCAGATCTTGACTAGGTTTGATTCTGGTAGGTAAGCAAAAAGCATATATAATGTATGGGCAATTTCCAGTGAATCTGTTAGTGTATTTATTGGAATTGCATTATTTATATAATTTTACAAGATAGTATTTTTCTCAACACCTCGACATATTTATTCATACCTCGGTACCTACATACCATCATATCTTATAAAATATTAATGACCCATTCTCAGCAAACAAACGTGGCAAATTGCTATATCTCCAGAGAGATATTTTAAATTGAAAGAAATCCAATTACTTATTCAGAAATGGTGGGGCCAAATGCAAATCGAAAATAAAATCCGCGCTCAAAGACCAAGCTCCTTTTGCGTCATCCGTCTTCCGCTTCCCTTAAAAAAACCCCACGATTCCATCCATTTTAAATAAAACACAACATAATGGTTACATATCTGATCGTTTTTCTTTACTCTCCTTCTTATTTAAGGACTTTAATCTTATGAAAACATTGGAAAGTTGGCGGGAAGTTGTAGGGAGAGTATTATTAAATACATCCAAAGGAAAGTTTTAGATAAAACTCAAATAATGGCAAGTGTAAAAAGCTTTTGACTGGTAGCTGAGAGGCTCTTCGAAAGCTATGTTTATACCTAATATATGTCCAAGAATTTTAAGTTGGAAAAAGTATTCCCCGGTGGAGCACGATTTTCAATTCATGCATGAAAGTTGAAAATGCAGTAACAAAAAGTTTAATTTTGAAACGGCTCCTTGGGTGCGAAAAATACAATTTTCAAGTTATGTGGCAAACGAACTTTTTTTCGGTATGCAGTTTACGCACTCCTGCCTCTCCTGAAGCAAGGAGTGTGAGGCTCGCCTCCTGGAGGAATACCCACTAAGACTCCACCAACGTGGTTGCACTTTAAATATCTCTGAGTGCAACAATGGTTACAGGTATGTTACCTGAAGAACCATTATCTCTGATGAGGATCATGAATAACTGACACTTTTGGTGTGTTCCATCTGCTTAATTACCTCTCTTCCCCTCAGTGTATTGTACTGCGTTAACAGCCTCTATTGCGATGGTGCCTTCTAGCACCAGGTCTCGGTCGGTATAAGATTTGATCGGTGTTAAGCAGTTCTCTTCTTGGTATATGCCTCGTTTGGTGTTACTCCGATTGAGGCAGTCTCTAGGCCTAAGGTGGTATACCATGTGCTTACGCGCCTCCTCTGCCGGATCGTAGTTAACAAGCTCCCTGAGCTCCTGGTTGGGGTGATGTGTAGTCGCCTGGAAGTTCTTCTCGGTTCTTGATCTTATGGTGTCCTGGTGGTCCAGTGTAAATATCTCTATAAGTCTATATTACGGATTAACCAGGGGTGCCAACCGCATTCTCGACTGAAATGTTTTCTGCGCTGGCAAGCACAGTATGTCCCCAGATTGGGGAGCTATATGTTAGTTGCGATCTGGCGATTACCTATATCATTAGTAATTTCACCTGTAAAGACATTTTACTATGTCTGCCAATTGTTGGATATAACATATCCATGGCCTTTTTTTGTCATCTGTATTGCCTTGGTGACATGTTTTCCCCATGTAAAGTCCACATCTATATGCAACCCCAGGTATTTAACCTCGGATGGCCATGGTATGGCAACGTTGTCAATTTTAACTTGTATAGGAGGTCGCTGTCTTCTCTTTTGAAAGAGTATGGCCTGTGTCTTCTCGGTATTTACCTTAATCTTCCATTTATGGCACCATTTCACAAGTTCTGATGTTGCAACTTGTAACCTTCTTATTAAGAATCCTATATTCCTATGCTTGCATGTGATTAAGGTGTCATCCGCATATTGGGCTGGTAGAATATTTCTGTCGTTTAATGAAATGTCAGATAAATATATATTATATAACAGAGGTCCCAGGACTAATCCCTGCGGTACCCCGTTTCTACATTTTAAAATTAATTGACTAACCCAAACGATCTCCCCTACCACAGATTGGTGGTAAATTAGGCATTTTGGATAGTATTTCTGATATAGAAGAAGCAAAAAAGAAAGCTTGGTAAAAAGAGGAACCTATTTCAGCAAAAAGATCAAAGAGAAACTTAAGAACTTTAGATGAAGAACAAGATCTTAAAAAAGAAACTTTGGAAGAAAACAACGGCAGCCACGTGGCATGTATTTTTTACAACGAATTGTATTCAACATCTTGAAAAGGTGATATGTATATACGATGTCCACAGTGCTTTAGCTGGTGATATGCGGACTGTGCGGTGGCTGACAAAAATCAGAGATGTCCACTTGTGGCTTATGCTTTAGTTCTAGTGACTTAAATGTTCTAATTAGTTAGGAAAGAAGTAGCCGAGACATTTAGATCAAAACAGTAATGTTTTTTTTTTGCGTTGTTTTAGTGGTATTTACTTTTCTTCCGGCATATATATTATCAATTAAAGTGTTAAAAATATGTGTTGGGTTAAAGTTTTGTTCGGGTGCTAACATTGCCTGAAGGGGTGGCCCCTAGCGGGCCTTGCACTTAGGCCACCAATTAGGCCCGCTGTGCCTCCAGCCCGTTGTGAGAACCTCCAGGATTCCGGTCGTCCTTAAGGAAGTCCGCATTTCCTTCAGACTAATAAGACGCACTGAATCTGGCTCGATCGGCATCGCTCCAAAGATTCTCAATCTTCGTGAGCCCAAGTATCATGAGCCTCGTCTCGTCTGTCTCATCCCCGGACCCGACCACCATACCTCTTCAAGTCGACCCTTCACCTAGGCCTCCAAAGCTCTTTTGCGAACACTCTGGGCGATCCTCACAGAGGGATCAGGCCCTAAGTATCTACGTGCGGAGCCTCCTCTGGCTAAGGTGTCAGAGTTCTTGTTTTCCGGTATGATGGCATATTTGCTACGTTACAAATAATAATAAATAAATTAAAAATAATGTATAGAAGACAAATCTCTATTCTGGGCCCACCATAAAAAATTTTTTTCTTATTTTCAAGAAATTTCAAAAAGAGGTCCATCATAATTGGTAATATGCTGTTGACTAAGTGACATTTAGCCGAAAAACAAATCAAATGCACAGATATTAATGTATTTTGTATTTCACTCTATTTTTTTTTCTCTTTAATTAGTTTGAATTGCATTAAAATCCAGCATCTATATTTAAACCAAAATTTTGCACTGCATTTCTACGTGGTGTTAAACATTGCATCATGTAATAAACAACGCCCATGCTAATAACTACCTATTTTGGCTTTCATGTTTGTCTCTACTTTTGCACAATTTTTTCATGTAGTTTTATGCCTATTCTATATTTAATATACGTCGGTGTCCCTATGACACGCGAGTGATTTTACACCTTTTAGTAGTTTTTTATTGTGACATAACACAGGATTTTGCATGTATATACATACAGGGACCGCATTTTAACGCGAGTTTTTATGGTAATGCTGCTTGTACGCTATCTATATGCTCTGCGAAGTACAAGAGGTATTCTAGAGAGGTTTTACGGGCGGATTCTGACGCTGTAAACTAAAAATCACATCGCCATTTATGGGCTAGATCCTGGCTTGTTTTATAGAGGGCGATGTGATATATTCCTTGTAAAAAGGCGATATTTTTTTTTGAGGCGCCGCCGACTAAGCTCGAGGTAAAATCCGCTCTGATTAAATTACTAGATATATTCGGGAAAATGGTCCAGAATAAAACTAAGGCTTAGCCATTCGATCTTTCATGACGCGATTACCTAAATTGATGGGTTTATTAAGAAGAGTCGATATCTAGAAGTAGATGTGAGAAAAATATATAAAGTTTTAGCAATGTATGAAAAAATATACGTCGTGAGCTCTTACGGAATATTCCAATTGGAATTTATCTTATGTCATTAATTTAAAGCTGCTAGGGGAATTTTTACTGATTAGAAATTAATTCAATAAAGCAATAATACATACCAGTATAGATATTTCTGATGCGCATAGTTATATTTCGATTACCGTGGAAATGGCTCACGCAGTTTCATCATCAATAACTTCCAGCATTAAAGCTTGTGCGGTCTCCTGAGCCAGTGTTATGTGTCACAAGTGGGTTTATACTTTTTAGTAGTTTTTATTGTGACATAACCCAGACTTTTTATGTATACACACAGGGAGCGTGTTTTAACGCGAGTTTTTATGCTGATGCTGCTTGTATGCTATTTATTACGAGGGATATTGGGAGATTCTACCCGTAAATTCCGGTGCAATAAACTAAAATCTAATTTTTTCTTTATATAGTTGATATTGTGATGTGTGTATTATCGGCAGTGCAATCATTCATATCGACGGGTCTATTGGAAACTTACTCAGCTTGTGTTTGCCCCAAACTTCCTGGAAGATTGTGCGTAACGACTTATTTATCATCACTCGAGTCGTCATCTATAACATCTTCTCTAGAAGAGACGAGTTTGCAACCAGAGCGTTGGGTACTCTGACATCATCGTCAAAGTGTCCCGGTTCTTCCAACAACTCGTTTAAAACCAACGGAATTTCATCATCACTCTCATCGGTATCAACCCGATAGGTATTCACAAGACTGGATGAGTGTAATGGTGTCGTAAAAGTTCTTACAAAATATTCATCTTAATTCAGCAGCACAAAATTTTTCTAAATTTTCGTTACTTACGTAATGCTCATTGTGCCTGGAAATGCTTGTATTTTGAAATGCTTCTTAGTTAAAGTTAATATCGTGGTTACTTAACCCTGTCTGCATTGGTTCTTTATGACAGGAAAATTAGAACGTTTTTCCAACTGCTAAGAGTAATATGGAGGGACTATAAATTTTTTCTGAATATTGATGCTGGCTGGACCCCATTTTGGCTGGCAAAACTAAACTTACGATCGGCAAATATCGGCGTCTTTCCCAGACAGTCAACAGGTGGGTCCTTTAGTCTCTATAGTTTATGTCTTTTTGCCTATATGAAGATGGCTTTCATTGGTCACGCTAGATTATATGAGATTTTTTTAGGATTTAACCCATAAAAGGGTTCTGGTCCGACCAAAAAGCCCGACGACCCTGCTTTGACTATATCATCGGCTCGTTCGTTATATTTGTAGCCTAGATGCCCCGGAACCCAAGCTAGAGTTTGTTGTTTTGACTACCTAGCTCGTGCATTGTCTTGCAATAACTCTCTACTAGTACTGTAGATTACCATCGTCTTATTGGTGATTTTCCTGTTTTCCATTTCCTTCGCGCAATGTCATATGCCTGGCATACCGTGGATAATTTCCCTATTCATATTGGAAGACTTGTTCCCGTCTTTGGTTTATATATACCAGCTTTGACACCTTCATCGGTTTTCGAAAGGTCAGTATAACAGGAGAGCTCTGCCCTTATTAATGGGTCTTTTTCCAGTTGTTTCTTTGTGGTATTATGATCTTAAAAATGTTTTCAAATCTGTATGTTGAAGAAGTGGTGTAATGTATGGGTATGCCTAAGAGGTAGCTGTTCTTCATTTCCTACTGTAATTTGAGTTTGAGTAGTTGTCGGTGCCGTGACGTTTGCTTATTGATAAGTTGAGTTCTTGGCTGCCGTGGCGCACAAGCACGCTAGCCTTTGGACGCTACTCTCGCTGTGTCCACCAACTAACTGCTCCATATGTTATCATGGGTCCATCATCATAGGGTCATCTTAGGCCTTAGACCCCAGTTTTTCCACACATTTTTCTACAGCTGCCTAATGTTCTCGTAGCCTTCTGTGTAACCTTATGTATACGGATAATGAAGGGGGTGGTGAGGCATAAATATGCCAACCATTTGCGCACTTAGGCCACTTGAGTGGGCGAATTGTGCCCCCATAAAGTTTTTACAAATCCAGTAGTCCTACGATATTTATGTAGCTTAGTATGCGGCTTGGATCGCATACATTTATGTCGGCCATCTACCGGTAAGTATTTCTGTCATTATTTTCAAGTTTTTTCTTGATAGTTTCAGAAAATATCTAGTTTTGCATTTACCAGGGCCTGTTAGTGTTGCTTTGGAGTAGCGAATCCCTTCTGCCGTTTTCCACCTGGTGCTCCATTCTAGAACTGCTGTTTTGTTAATTTGTTCGCGATCAGTGTCCATGGTGAGTGGCAGTATTGGTTTTGGACCAATTGGTGTTTCGCGAGACGCTTTTTTGGCAAGAATGTCTCCTCTTTCATTACCAAAGTCTCCGTTGTGCCCTTTTTTCCAGGCGATGGTTACTCTGTTTTCTGCAGATATTTGGTTTAGTGAGTTTATGCACTCCTTAACCATCAAGCTTCTGGTCTCCATTTTGTTGAGTGTTTGTACAACTGTCTTGCTGTCCGTGACGAACAGTATATCTGTTTGTGATTTGCTTCTCCGACACTTTTCCAGCACCCATTGTTAAGCCACACAGTTAAGCTTGGAATGTGGTGCTGAGATTACCTAGTGGTATCTGCATTTGTATGTCGAGCTCGGGTTTATAAACACCTGCGCCATCACCTAAGGTTTTTTTGATCCGTCAGGTTTTTTTATCCGTTCGTGTAGATGTGGATGTCATAAGTTTGTGACAGATCCTTTATTGAGTCTAGCTCGATTTTGAACAGTTTGTCGAACATTTCTGATCACAAAGTCTGTGCTCACTCTCATAGCTGGTTGTATGTTGTATGCCTTGTTTGGAGCTGTTGCGTGTCGAGGTCCCCAGCTTTTTCTTCTCCACGTACCCGTGGAGTTCAAGCGTACTGCATTTCTTACGAAAATATCTAACAGAGACAGGTTTAAAAGTACTTCCACCGCCTTGGCGGGAGTGATTTTAATTACACCAGTGATAGCTGTGCATGGTATTGTTTTTCCTGATCGTGGCCACCAAACTAGTGCGCCATATGCAAACATAAGCCTGATGACAGCTGTGTATATCCAGTATGTGATATAAGGTGACAGTCCCCGTGTCGACCCTACCGCTCTCCTACACTGGTAAAATGTTCGAATAGCTTTCTCATATTAAAGATCTAGGTGGCACTGCCAGTTAAGCTTCATGTCTAGGATGATTAATGAATATTTAACTTCTTGAGTTGTGCCCTGAACAAAGAGGTTGGACTGAATTTCAATTTCCTCCTTCTTGTGTAACCTTGTGTGAACTCCATGACAAATTTAATCAAAGTATTTCACTTCTGTCGACAATAGAATTGATTCTCTGTTCAGAACTAGTACTTTCAACCCTCTCCCAGGACTCTTCTTCTTGCGAAGGGAACAGCTATTATTCTCTGTGGGTTGAGCAAGAGAAGTTTGGGCTTACATCAGTCATCCACGATGTTGAGAGCTCTTTGACTTCTCTCCGAGAGTGTGCCGATAAATTTTCCTTGCACCACTATCGCTGTATCATCTGCATATCCTAGGGATAGAAACCTTTAGCACCAGATCATCTATCAGGGCGGCTCACAACAGTGGAGATAAAACTCTTCGTGAGAACATCCCCTACATACTTTAACTATAATGTTGGCTTTGCCCTATTTTCCAGGCATGCTTATGCCCAGTGGCCTATAGTGGTTAGTACCGGTCTTCTCCCTTAATGACAAAGATTGACGCATGATTAAAAGCCCCTTCTATTCTATATCTATTTCTCCTCTACTGACTTTGTTGAAATCGTCCAGTGGTTACGCTAAGTATTTTTATTAATGTTAGTATTTTTAATTTATGTGCGTTACATGTCGTACATGTTGACAAATGCTTGTTAGCTTAGCAGATCTTGGTCCAAATATGATTCATCTTAACTAATTTTGATTCGACTTCAATTGTTTTAGTTCAATTAGTAAATTTCTTTTTGTACAAATTTATACATATTTGCACATTTTGTAACAGTATTTTTATAAAATATTAGTTCGATACGAGTGCGTTGTGCAGCAACAGAGCTATGTAGTTCGTATTTAGTCGATAGTTCTGGGAATACACGCAATGAATGTAACCGAGTTTCAGAATGTTTTTTGTGCGTATTTGGTTGAAATTAATCTAAAATGCCAAGTGATCCAGTTTTGAAACGAAGCAGGGGTAATTTAAATATTCGTGCAGAATAATATTGAAATTGACTTGTGAATAAGGTCAATCCATCGTCTGTTCCTGTTTTGAAGTGCAGTATTAAAACCGGGACACTTTGCAGTATTAAAACCGTAAACTATTTTACCTTACGTATGTTAAATTTGTTAAAAGGAAGGAGGGTAGAGACTGAAAGTCTGATAATATGGCATCCTCGCAATACACATAAACTCATTTGTGACGTAAGAAAAATATTTCCTAGGGTGCACTTAATTAGCCTTATTTGCCAGTAACAATAAGTATTATAATAAACACGGTCATATTTCAGCCACACACCTCTGTAAGACGACTTACATAACATTTTTCCCAGTAGGATAAATTACAAACCAAGCCAACATTTTCAAACCGAGGATTGACTGATATATTAATTATTTCTTGCTTGAGAGGTAACTCTGTCTTGAATTTAAGTCTTTATTTTGAAATCTATAATAAGTCCATTATCATATTATACCAGTTAGTACCGAACAGTTCAGAATTTGCCAATTTTGATTTGAATTGTTTTAAGTCCGTATCACAGATCAAAATAGGGCAATAGATAGTTTCAGGAGGTGGAGGGTGCAGATCGTGAGTAGAACTTTTCCGTTTAATGTATATAATTAAGATATATGTAAACTTTGCATATTATTGTACGCACTGGCTTTATTTTAATAAAAGAATCAATTGTATAGGCTTGCCCAATATAACCGGTGGTAATCTTGCTTGCGGGCATGTCTCATAATCACTTTTTGTGATCTCAAGGTTAGTTCGAGTACCAGATTGGATACTGAAGGCGAAAGTAATCAAAACAAGTTTTGTACATCTAGCATTACCGAGAGCAGACCTTACTTATGTATACCCGACTGTATACTACCAGTGACATAAGATGTTATTACAGATTTTTACAATAATTGCGACATGATTTAAAGTCATTTATTTTTTAAAGGGTGTTCAAAGTGAAGCCGGCAATATTACAGATGGAAAAAAAATAAAGTTAATTTCAGGGCTTATTATTGATTGCGAAACTATTGTGGTTCCACATTTTGCGTAAATATATTGCATTAGTTCATATTCAAGTTTATAATATTCTAATTCCTTGCCTTTTGAGTCAGACGGCGAAAAACTACGCAGTTGTGGAAATATCCAGGACCGTTTTGTTAGTTGGGCAACATTTCCTGGCCAAAAGTACATGTACTTAAAATATTCGACCATTAGCCAATCAGTATCAGTATTTTTGATTTATTTAACTTTATTCCGCTTTTATTTTTCTTTAATCTGCTATCTCTTTATTTTATATTACTTTATTTCAATTTTATTTCACTTAATAAGTATTCGTTTTATTTAACATTATTTCATTTTCCGTTTCGAAACTCATTTAAATGAAGAGTAAAATGGATTCAGACAGCAATTAATTTATTAATAGATGCGATAGTACCTGAATGAGGGTGGTGTCTCATCCACTTTAAAACTTTTAATAACACTACCCCACTTGTGACGAGGGTTGCCAGATGGCCGGGAAATCCGGAAAAATCCCGGAATTTAGCTTCTGGTCCCGCGTCCAGTAACTACAAGTTAATGTCCCGGAATTTTCGAATACATATTTTTTCACAAAGTAACGATTACGAATAGGTGGAATAAATAATACAATATGACACTACGACGGCCTTTTATTAAAAAAGTAGATTTATTTTGTTTTCGCAACGTCAAAGGAAGGTGTTAATTTTTGTTTCAGGTTTAGTTGATGTTTTTTATTCTTTTTCCAAATATTATTTTGATTTTATAAATCCAAAGAGACCTGTTTGATTTTGGTTCTAGGTTTAGTTGATGTCGTTTTTGATTTTTTTTTCCAAAGATTAGGATTTATTTTGATTTTATAAACCCAAAGAGAGCTGTATAATTTTTTTCTAGGTTTAGTTGATGTTGTTTTTTATTTTTTTTCAAGATTAGGATTTATTTTGATTTTATAAACCCCAAGAGAGCGGTTTAATTTTTGTTTGACGTTTAGTTGATGTTGTGTTTTATTTGAAAAGTTCAAATAATATGCATAATACATTTGTTTTATTTTGGTTTTATAAATTCAAAGAAAGCTGTTTATATTTTTTGTTTTAGGTTTATTTGATGTTTTTCCAAAGATTTGGATTTATTTTGATTATATAAATACAAAGAGAGCTGTTTAATTTTTTTTATGTTTAGTTGATATTGTTTTTTCAAAAGATTAGGATTTATTTTGATTTTATAAATCCAAAGAGATCTGTTTAATTTCTGCTTTAAGCTTTGTTGATGTTGTGTTTTGTTTTTTGCGAAAGTTTATATGCATAATACAATTGTTTTGAGGACATTTTGCCCAAC
>MU182006.1:468299-485252 GCA_016904865.1 Pissodes strobi | reverse complement strand
AAAGTTTATATGCATAATACAATTGTTTTGAGGACATTTTGCCCAACCCCCCTTCCCCGTACGTGTCCTGGAAATGACAAGCCCGTATCTGGCAACCCTACTTGTGACACGTCTCTAGGAAGCTTTTCCAAAATAATTTTCAGCGGTACCAAAATGAATGAGGTTAACTACAAAATTTGAGTAAAATTATGAGAAAATATTTTAGTTTGGCAGGACTAATAAGAAAATAAACGTAAATAATGACAAAGAACCCCAACCTAAATGAAAATACTATTATAGTGCTAAAACTCTTTATTGTTTTTTGCTCTTTTTGAATATTTTATTAAGCGCTCAATAAAATCGATTTTTTGGTTGGGGTGTACCGCATCTTGCTGTAAGTGTAGAAGATTTAGATTGCCTTGTAAATCTCTTTGGTCATCAAGTGTATGAATAATCGAGGGTTCTGCAGTTTGGTTAACCATTACCATGAACCTAGCTAGTTAAATTTCCTTCAGTAAAAATGGACCTATGATGTTGCTTCACAATATTCGTGCCCAAGCATGACTTTTTAATTATACTGAGTGTACCCTCAGTCTTACTCATCTTTTATTGACAAAAATCTAATACAAATAAAATAGTAAACTGTAAGTCCTTGGATACATAAAAACAGGTAATATTCGCTTTACCATTTCTTTAATTCTTAAAAAATCTTTCTAAATTCTTCTTCGTAATGATTAGCAAAAGTATGAAATCTTCTTGTCCCATTGAAAGCATGGGTGTTATGAATGGGATATTAGTTTTATTTTTTGTAGAAATGTGTTATTTTTTGGTATTGAAATTAATGATATTCTGCGTAAGCTTTAATTATTCTTCTCGGTTCAAAACAAACTGGCAGGAACCCATACCATTTCCTGTAAAAATGAGAAAAACATAGCTCATATAAAAAGCGTGCCATTCATACCACTTCTCCCCTAGTTCCCAAATAGCACATACTCTGAGGACCATCATCAAGAAAAATATTTCTACTCGTTTTTCCATAGAATACACCATTTCCGTATTAAAATTCAAGGAAGAAAATACAGACAAGAAGTGATGGCAACAGCAAGCACGTTAAATTTTCAATGATCTAAAAGATGCAAATTTTACTGAAGATTTAGAAAAGAGCAAAAAAAACAAGTATTTGTCTTATTGCAAAAAAAAAGAGAATTTTAGCACTACAATTGTGTTTTAATTAGATTTATTTTTTTCAAAATTTTGCTAACATTTCATACTTAAGTCTCATTAATTTTGGTACCTCTGAAAATAATTTTTGATCAGCTTTCCAGAGAGTTGTCACAAGTAGGGTAGTCTCAATTAAGATTTTAAAGTGGATGAGGAGCTCCAGGGGTGAACGAGGCTGGTCCGCAAAATACCTCATTTTTATTCCTCCACATTTGTGTAGAAATGGTGTCTTTTGTCTTCTTAGTGTAGAACTGGTGTACTGCAAAATAGACGGACGCTGGATCTTGATATCAAGGTTGGGAATATTATCATATTATATTTCCAAGTATTTTTTCTCGCTAACTTACTACATAATTTGAATTGAGCGTGTTCCTTATCCGAATAGAACACCCTGTTAAAAAGGCATGCAATGTTGTTATTGTCACTTGAAAGACAAAAAGCTTATGATTTGAAGTAATGTCTAAAATTGTAAATCAAATCGCGTTTCAAGTATACAATAGAGCACTAATATAAAAGGTTAGCCTGTTATAAATTAAACAAATCTCTTGTCATTTAATTTATTATATATTTTAAATATCAGCCGTCGGAAATGCTAGTGCATAATATACCTGCAGCGTAGTATATTCTATCTTGATTAAAAATAATAACAAGGGACGGAGTCACTGGGGCGTACATCACCGTGAAAAATTATAAAAATCGCCCTGCAAATGGCGGCAAATCATACTTTAATTCATAAATCATACCTTGCATGAAATACGTTGCTCGCTGCTCGGCAAGATTAGGTTGATAAATTAAAAGCATTCAAAAGAAAGTTCAGGGACAGACGTAATCAAATGCATTTTGTTCTCTTTATTTGTCGTTAAAAGTTGCAGAAGAGACAGAAGGATATATTTAGCAGACTGTAATATTTTGACTCTTTGACGAAGGTGGTAATTAGGTCTGCCAATGTTTGGTCCGTTTAAGTGAATTCGGACACCTGAGTATTCGGTTCGCATTTTACGAATCAGGAGCTTTGGCACTAATATGATCCGCAAGTGGGACAAGCGCGACGACTGGTAAGTCTATATTTTTTGCAGGATTTTAGTAATAGTGATTAGGCAGTTTGCTGATAGTGTTAAGAGGACTCATGAAGCCTCTTATCTGTAACATCCTGTGTGAACCTACCTAAATGTGTCAGATCTGAATTAATCCTATATAAGATCTGAAATTGATTTAAAGTAATAATGGTCCCCTAAGCATATAGATTACTTGATGCAAAGAAAATACTAGTTTCAAGCTACTTATTTTCTTCGGTTAAAGTCAAAAGTTAAGTAACTGAAGTAGTAACAGCCAGGCTACTATTTTTGGAGCAGCCCCTGACTGACTTTTTATTAAGAGACAACCTTATACTTTCTGTACTGAATTTACCATTAAGTCCTGAAATAAAATTGATTCAGTTTTAAGATATAGGTAAAGACTAATTTCTAGTTACTGTTGGCATGTATCTTGTTAGTTGATAGTGCTATATCAACCAGTTATAATTTTAAACTGGAAGCCTTGGGAGTAACTGGCCCTGTATGCTCCGTTGGATTGAGAGAAATTACGGGTCGAACTCGGGTGATGCTTCTTCATGTTTTAGGTTTGTCATTTCAGGAGGACCTTAATAGATTAGTAATGTGGTACCATTATAATGAAATGAAGATCAGTACATTTAAATGCAAGCTTATGAATTTTTCTAGATTGCGTTTGCTCTCAATTTTTGAGTATGTCATTGGTGGTGTGTTCTTGCCACCAATCAAAACTTATTAGGGATCTTGGTGTTGTTCTTAACATTGTTTCCAACATAACCCCATAACTCGGTAACTAATAAGGCTCCGGAATTATGGGGCTTTGACACTTTTGAAGAGTGCATGCATATCAAAATATATTTCATATGCTAAATAAAAACGTTATTTATCTAAAATCCAATGTGTTACTCCTTGGGGATGTTTTTGAAAACTTTAGAAAAATGTGTATTAACACTTATAAATTAGAACCTGCACATTATTAGACTTTTCCAGGTTTAAGTTTTGATGCATGTTTACGTTATTCTGTGTTGAATTAGAATAATTGCTAACCGATCCTAGTAGATTGCATTTTTTTTAAAGTAATGTACGTGGAAGTCAGTACTTGTATATGTATATTTATTTTTTAAAACTTTGCCAGTTTAAAAATATGTAGATCATTTTGATTATTCAAGTGTTTAAAGATGAAATAAATAAATTTCTACCTAAAGAAATGACTGCATCTAAGTCATTATGTTTTCAAACAACCATTTTCTTTGAATTCTCTTTCTCCTGAAGCGCACAAGCAAGCTATCTGGTTAATGAAAAATCTATTCCATAAAACAAGTAATTGAATTAGATGAACAACCGATTTTAATTTCTTCAGCAGGGCCTAATTGTTTAATCATTCAAATGTATTTTATATGTATAATATTTTTTTAGGAATAAATAGAACATTTATTTTATTTAATACATTTTATTACATTTTAATTTTTTTAATACACACAGATATAATTTTAACATTTTAAGTTCCAATACAAACTTTTGTTTGTACTTAGGAAATTACTGCACACTTTGACAATATTTTGCATGATATAGTTCTTATACCATTGGGCTTCCGTGTCATTTCCCGCAAGTGCATAGAGCCGCGAACAAGCTTCGGATATAAGAAAGTTTTCTTAAATATCTAAAGCAAAGTACTTAATTTCTTACACAAACACTTTCCGAATACACGGGACCAATATTACACCGGCATTGGAAGTCAGATATCGAGGCATAACTCTGGACTGCAAACTCAAATGGAATAAACACATTGAAGGAGTTGTAACTAAGGCTACGAGGGCCCTCCTGGTGTGCTGAAGCCTTACTGGAAAAACCTGGGGATGTAAACCAGAAATCCTGCGATGGCTGTACGCAATGATAGTAAGACCCACCCTACTTTTCGGGTCGATTGTCTGGTTCAAGGAAACGGAAAAGCAGATCATAAAATCAGCTTTCAACAAAGTACAACGCCTGGCGTGCAGCAGCAAGCATAACAGGCGTAATGAAGTTTTGTTCAACAGCAGCAATCGAGGCAATTGTGGGTCTCGTACCTCTACAAATTGTTGTAGAGGGAACAGCTAGACAAGCAATGACTAAATCACAACAGAGGGAGCGGGCGAGGGAGGATAGCTTATAAAGAGTGAATTAACATCCCTGACAAAGCATATACCACTTCTTGAGCTTCCCAGGGACGATATAGTCAAAAGATACAATTTTGAAAAATACTTCACGGTCGTGGTAAGAAGTAGAGAAGAATGAAAAAAAAACACCACTTGCAGCAAAGTGCCATAAAATGGTATACAGTGGGGTCAAGATCTGAACACGGAACCGGAGCCGGATTATTTGGACCAGGAACCATATTCTCTGAAGCAATGAAAAAACACTCGGACATATTCCAGGCGGAAGTTAACGCCATAGGAAGTTGTGCGCAGTTCCTCGACAGAAACTATAGGAAGAAAGAGATTGTCATCTTCTCAGACAGTCAAGCAGCCATCGAAGCGCTGAGCTCACCAATAATTAGCTCCAGAATGGTATGGGAATGCCTATATAGGCTAAACGAAGTAGGCAAGAATAAGAAACTATCCCTTCAATGGATACCAGGATACGCTGGGATAGAAGGCAACGAAAAAGCAGACCAATGGGCAAAAGTGGGAGCACAAACTCCGCTTTTAGGACTAACGTTTCTGTGGCATAGGTATGCACACCTACAAGGAAGAATTCGGGAAATAAGAGCGAACCAAGAGCGTCTATGGGAACGCCTTCCAGGATTAACGCAATCAAAGATGTTTCTAGGGCCCCCTCGCCCAGGAAGGTCAAAAAATCTGAGTAAGAACAATCTCCGCATCCTCACCGGCTTTCTTACAACCCACTGCTGGTTGAGAAGGCACCTGGAGAGAATAAGAATTGAAAACGCGGACAGTTGTCGGTTCTGTGAGGAGGGGCAGGAAACCCCGGAGCACCTTCTCACGGAGTGCGAGGCGGTCGCGAACAGGCGAATGGCCTTCTTCGGGTGCTGCATCGTAGAACAGGAGGAACATCCATCCATAGAACCATCCAGACTACTCTAATTTAGAATCTCATCACCGGAAGCACCAAGGGACACAATAGATCTATACAGGTCGCAGTGTAATAAATCCCCCGAGATCGTTCTTTCATTCATTCATTCATCACCAAACACTTCAAATTAAAGTTCTTTCAATTCTTCTTCTGTTAATTTTATTTCATCTGGTACAGTTGGATCTTCTTTATATTTCTTCAAACTAGTCACGTCAACTAAAAATCTTAAACTGCAATGAATTTATATTTTCAAAATATTTCACACATGCTGAGACACTTTTTGAATAACACGCTGCTAAGTCGCAATAAAAGTTGGCATAATATCTTCCTTTAACTGACCAAATTCCTCTTGTAATTTTTTCGCTGACTCGTCCTTAACTGTTTGTTGATGATATCATATTTACTAATGTTTCTTACAGACAGAAAAACCCTCCTAAATCGTCCCTAAAATATCTGGAAAATAGAAAATACATCCTACCTCCAGTTCCATATAGGATAATTCGTATCCATTTAAAAGCTATCAGATTTGACCGAGGACCCTCTAGGGAAAAGCGGATGAATGACCTCATTGTTTCTGGTAAAAATATAGACTGTTCGGAATAGAATAGATTAGGGAATATTTCAGTATTTTAGCAGAACGGCCCTTAATGCTTTTATGAAATAAAGTGGCACAGAATGGTCAAACTTTGTACTTTTAAATTAATTAATGCATATTACATACTTGTATTATGCATTTCCGTTTTGGAAGTTTTAAAACATATTTTTTTTTTTGCTATAATATTGTAAGCACTGTTTTTTTGGTGTGCATGGTATGCAAAGGAGAGGGTTAATCAAAAGTCGTAACCCAAACATTATGTATTAAAATATATATAAACCAGAAGACAGAATATAATACTGAATAATTTCCAGTAACAACACGCAATTTTCTGAATAATATTATAGTCATATCAAATCATCAACATGTAATATGAGAAACACCCGGTTGGCGTAAATTCCGCGTCAGTATTGAATAATAGTTCTATTCACAGCCCATGACCTTCTACGGTGTGATGTCATTTTCTTTAATTTAATGGACGTTACAGGTAAATACACTTTACATCACTCTACCGTATGTGTATGTATACATACATACGTCGTATGCCTGGTCGCTTTCCGCTAGACACGCCGGCCACCTGACATTCACCATTCTGGTATTTCTAATGGTAAATTGCAGGCATGACATTGTAAACTGTACTTAAGTAGAGAATATTACTTGTTCCTCCTGAAGATATTTCATCTATTCTTTTTTTCCGAGACTTCTTTTCTTTTTAGTCGTGCAAGATGGAAGTTGCTTTGGTATGCTCGTAGTGAGCTCCAGATTTACAATTTTGTCATACTTGTTATTTATTAAATGCATTCTAGATAATTCATCCTTACAGAGTAGGAATAAGTCGAGCCTAACAGAGATTATAATAGAGCGATAAAAATCTGCTCAAACCAAAGAAAGGAGTGTGTGATTAAGACCACGCGACAGAATTGAAAACTTCAACAAAGCTATATTAACAAAAAATAAATTATATGTTTAAAAAATCATGTTCTTGGAGGCGCCAGGCTTCGATGCCGGTACCTCTCGTATAATAGACGAACGCTTTAGCTTGGTGCTACGGTCTGACTGAAACACTTGTGTCAAAAATTAATAGAATAAATGAATAGACAGGCAGTTTCCATTAAAAAGATCACCAATTTTGCATTGGATCGACGCGATGTTTTTGATATATTGTACACGCAAACCCGCTCTTTAATATACGAAAGTTTAGTTGGTCCAGATCATTCGGTTTTCCAGTATTAAAATGTTATGTGGTGACGTGTGGTGTCAAACCGCGAAGTGCAAATTCAACGAGCTTATCGTGTATAAAAGAGATCATAACTTCTGTGCCTTCTTGTATATACTATTTTTTACTTATATTTTCGTCAAATATTCGAATCTGCATCCCAAAGAGCCCCATTTTTTTAATTATATTCGCCCCAAATAGAAGTACTTGCTTTCTCTCCTGATTCCGCCAATTTCAATGGGGGTTCGACGGGAAATTGGACTTTTCAGGGAAAAGGTGATGACATCAGTTTCTATGACAAAAAATAGAGGCTTTTAGTTTTTCTCGAAAAATTTTAATCGCGATATTTTTAAATTTAAAATCATAATTTTAATCAACTCGATTTAAATCTTCTCAACCCTGTTTCTAGAGCTTATCTTATAGACCCAAATAAGGATTTTGGTTTCAATTTTAAATTCTGACAATGGATCAGTTATTTATTTAATACGACGATGAATCCCTTAGAGTTTGAATATGTTATATAAATAGATGAATTTTTATTTTTTGACAGGAAGGCATTGAATTTTTGGATTAACTGAAACCCAATAATGATAAGCAAACACTGATTTGCAGAAGAATTTTTTTTAATAAAGTTTTAATATAAATTTAATTGAATTCAACTAATATTGATAATATTGCATTCCTCGCCAGAGAAAAAAATATTTATTAGTTAAATATCAGGAAGCTATCATATTAGATCATGTTAGCGAAGACCTGGAAGGAATCCAAATATAAATATGTATTTATAAACTCTCTAATAAACCGCACCCCAGGGAAGATATCTCTATTTGAAACGACTCTGGAATGCTTCCGTTTGCCCTGGAGTGCAACCGTCCAACGTGATGGCTTTTAAATTAATATAAACTAACCAATGCCTCTAGCTATGCAATCTGTATTTTCTGTACTACAGATTATGTTTTTGAATATTCAGTTCAATACCTTTTCACCGAAATGGTGTATTATTTTAATTTATTTGTAATAATAAGAAATTGCCAAGCCTTGGTTATACTTTTGAGAATTTGGCCAACAACATTCCAAATGCTTTAATTAGTAGGTATAGTGAAATTCGTCAATGGGAATTGAATCGTTCATAATTGATTGCTAGGTTCTGGGTCGTCCTCAATGGAGGATGAGCCTTGAAGGGCTAATTATAGCATTCAATTGCTTATGAAGGGTCTCCGGATAATCCTGAATATTAATATGAAATCAAATTAGTATTATCATTAGAGATAAAATGGCAATGTGTGTTAATATCTATACAATTTTATTCACGCTCTCACCAAACAAATGGTATATCATTTATTTGCCAAATTAGTTCTTGTCGAATGAAAGTGTTACCTAATAAATTTGAAAACAGGTCTAAAGGGAATATTATTCTTTTTAGCACCGGGCCTATAAATATTAATGGAGGTAGGTATGTCTGAAAATTTTAAAAACACATTTTCAGAATAAAATTCTCTTCGGTCAAAGTTTAGTCCATAAACTTTGCTCCGGTCATAAATTTTGAAAGTATCATGAAAAAGTTGTTATATTCACTTAGAAGTTTAGCACGCACGCATACGATATGCTTGAATGGCGCTCTCAAAAAGTGCTGTAAACTTTCTTGCAGGAGTCCCTTTAGAGGGCCGATTTAACGTGTTGTCCTTTGAACGGATAATGGGGGATATTATTTACTTGTTGTATTTTAGAGTATAACCACTGCCGCTATAGTTTATTCCATACGTTAATCCCATTTAGACATAATAGTATTATATCAGTGATGCTAAACCCGGTTGTTTCCACCTGCAAACATTAAGCCCATAAAAATATATCACTTTAGAAGATCAGTAAGTAAGAAAAACTAAAGAAATCAAGCTAAATTTTCAGCTTTTTAGCCTCCAGCGGGATGAAATTATTGTTATCAACTACATCAGTCGGAGAAAATGGAAAGCTAACATTGACTCGTGAATTCGAAATTTACGAAGACTACGAGTTAGAAAGGGTATAAATAAATTTCTTTTCTCTTCTTGAGTTTTTTTTTCTTAAAACTTAATAGCTTCTTCGTTTCTCATGTGCAGTAATATTGTGCTTTTTGCATGGAAATTATTTTCTTATTAAGTACTTCGAGAAATGTCGTTTAGCCAAATGGTTTTTTGCTAACCAAGCACAAAATTAAATATTTTTGTCTATCTTCAAACTTTTAGGAATCAACTTGTAACGGTCGGAAAATTACGATATGCTTAATTACAAAGTTAAATTGCATCTAAAATTTTATATCGTTCTTTAAATTTAAATTATTCAACATTCACTAATCTATACAACATTAGTTTGGGTTAGTTACTTCTTTAAATACAAATAAAATTTCCAAATAAAGCCCACAAAGAATAATATTAGACATTTTACATACTTACTTCCCAATTAATTTCGGGTAAAATCCAGCAATTTGCGTCCATGTTTTGGTTGTAGAGTTTTGAATATTTTTTTTTGATAATACCCTTTATTTCATTGTCCTTCGGAAAGGGAGAAAAGGTCCACACATGTGCTTGCCTTAAACACAAGTAAAAATTTAGTATTAGGTGGTTCTTTGAAACTCAAACCCCGATTTTATTTCGTTAATACGCTATCTCGTAAATAATTGATTCTATGAAATTCATACCTTGTATGGGATGTAGGAGATCATAATTCCAACTCATTTTATGCCGATTCCTGTTCATGTGTTCAGTGGTTTATTTTGTTTTATTTTACTATCACTGCCTGGTGGAAGTTAATTTTAGGCGTATGCCATCATAAAAGCCATATTATTTCGGTTTTCGTTGATCTACGTTAATGTAACATTCATTTTCTTCGTTAATTTTCTTTGTTATATTACATTTTGCAACCTGGACTTGATGTTGTTTTTTTGCCTTGGCCCTTGCGCGTACCGTAGAAGCGTACTTTTATCCAACTAATCCAACTAAGTGGTAAACCCTAAGCTTATAAAAAATATATCACTTTAAAAAATTAATATGTAAGATAAGATTAACAAATTAAGATAAATTTCTAGTAGGTTGAAATTTTAGAGGATTATCATTGATATCAACTACATCAATTGGAGAAAATGGAAAGCTAACCTTGAACGGTGAATACGAAATTTACTAAGACTACGTGTTAGAAAGACAAACATGAAATAGGATAAATAAATTTATTTTCTCTTCCTTAGTTTTTTTCTTAAACTTAATATCTACTTCCGTTTCTCATGAGCAGAGGCATATCCATACCCCATCTCCAAATTCTTCTATAAAACGATTCGCAAGCCACTCCATATTGTATTGTTACTACCATCTTGTAATTTAATTTATCTATGACTGACCATGACGACTTTAACGTTATCATTTTGATTTATTTGAGTTACGTAACAAGAGTCATTACGTCATTAGTTATTGCGTAACATATGATTCAATAATTCATTTGATACAACGTGTCAAACCCAGAATGGACTGTTTTCACTTAAAATTAAAATCAGATTTATTTTTTTTAGATAAACTGTTGTGCATTACACGTGGGGTATTATAAGCCAAATAGCTATTTAACCAAATGGGGTTTTTGCTAGCCAAATAAAAAATTAAATATTTCTGCCTATCCGCCAATTTTTAGGAATTAACTTGTAACCGTCGAAAAATGACGATATGCTTAATTACAAACCAAATTTAAATTCATCTTTTTTTCTTTAAATTTACGTTTGAATTATTTAACATTTGCTAATTTATAGTTAGTTCTTTAGATAAAAATTAAATTTTTAAATAAGGCGTACATAAGAATGATAACATCATATATTAGACACCTTACATAGTAGTAATAATTCTAAAATTAATTTCGAGTAAAATACAGCAATTTGTATCCATGTTTCCTAGTCGACTTTTGACCATCTTTTTTCTTGATATTATTCTTTATTTCGTTGTCCTCCAGAAAAGTAGAAAAGGGCCACACATGTGCTTGCCTTAAAGAAAAGTAAATATTTAGTATCATGTGGTTTTCAGGACCTCAAACCCCATTTTTCTTTCGAGAATACGTTTGTCAACAATGTAAGCTTATTTAATATATTAGCACTTGGATGATTTCCTATTCATATCTTGTATGGGAATCCCGTTGGAATGCAGTAGATCCTAATTCCAGAGTAACTCAACTTTATTGGCCAAATTCCTGCACGGTCTGTTTATGTGTTCTGTGGTTTATTTTGGCCTTTAGAGATGGTTTATTTGATACTTCAAGTTTCCCTTCACGGGGTGATTAGAGCTTTTGAAGGTGTGGAATGGGAAGAAAACAAGTCATGCCTTACCTTATCTTGATTTTCACTTTCTGGTGGAAGTTAATTGTGGGCGTATACCATCATAAAATGCCGTATTATTTCGGATTTCGTTGATTTTCGTTAATGTTCTTAGTGGATTTTCTTTTAACCTGGTGACGTTTTGCCTTGGCCGATGCGCGTACCGTAGAGGAATATTTTTCAGACACTATCCAACTTAATAGGAATGTGTGTTCCGATTAGCTACTCATTGTCTTCTATGACTTCTGGCCTACGCTACGCATCATTTATTGCAAATATTCTTATTTAACTTTATTCACTCCCAGTTTCTTCTAAATTGAGGTGAAGATAAGTAAGTAAAATTATAAAATAAAGAGCGTGGCAAACTACCATACCAACTTTATTCTACAAACGTAAATTCGTAAACGCTTTACGTATTGAGATGAACTCTGCAGACAATCTGTAATTCCTGACTTTATATAGTCAATAGTTGAGATTTGGCACTTTTTTACGAAAAACTGGGGGACCATTAATTGTTTTTGCCGATTCGTTATTTCGTTTTCGAATTATCACGTGAAATGTGCGATAATTAATTTATTAAAAGTCCAAAGGAATTGCGAAAACAAAACGCTTAGAAAACCGTTATCGAGCGCCAGTGTTGCCAGCATATCTAAATCTCATGAAGCTAAGGAAACAATTGCTGATGTAAGGAAAGAACAAGGGTCTAAAACAAGATTCTCCTCACGAGTTAAAAAGTAATAATACCAATAGTATACAGGAGGAACAAGGTTATATGGGAAGAAAGTGGGGAATGATATTCAAAATTCACCAGGAGATCTACGAAGTTTTGCTGCTGCAAACATTGATGCAATGTTGACAACATTGATGTCATTTCACTGGCAGACTACCAAGTAGCGTCATCATATGTAAGATCAAACCACCGGGCATGGGGATCAGTGATATTTGCCAAAAATAGCGCCGATTGCAGCGCGGCTACTGTAGACTGTGGATGCAGCAAACGATTTTTTAAATTATTGTATCGAAATGACAGCAAATATTATTTTTTATGGCGACTTATTTCGATTTCCTAAAGGATAGTGTGGAAAAGCAGATGTTACTAGATTTATAAAACAACTTTAATCTGGTGAAAACATCTCTGAACTCTGGACCCCACGAGAATGTATGTAAATATAAATAATAATAGAGCGATTTCGTCAAAAATAGACTTTTTATGAACAAATTATGATTGTGAACATAGAACTAAAATAGTCCAGGCCAACCTAGGTGATCATTTGGCAATATGGCGTATATTTCGAATTATGATAAGATCTCGTCTGAAAATAAACGTAACACATACAGATGTTTTTCTGATTTTAATTTGAATATGCTTAAACAATTTTTTTCGACCGTAACATTCGATAATTATATGAGCTGGAATATAAAGTTAATGTTTATAAGACGATAACTTAAATACAATTTTATAGTCTATAGATGTAAACTATTCAAATAGAGATAAGAAAAGTAATGCAATATGAAATACCTAAAAATAGTTGACACTTGATATAGTTAAGAGCAGTGCAACACTGAAAAATTTATTTTAGTTATCAAAAAATATTACCGATTTTGGCACATTTTATTTGTATAAGCGCAGAAAACGTGAACACAACGATCCAACAAATTTTGTAGAGTAAATAGTGATATAAATAGATATAAATATGTGCAAAAATTGTAATGAAAAAATTAATTATTTAATTTTTGAGCCTGCTGAAATTGTAAATGTTTTGGCAGATTATTTTGCGTCAGTCACCGAAACATCTCTTCGACAGAAGTTGGAGCGCAACGTACAAATTGCACATTTACTTCCAAGTATTACTTTTTTCTGTAAACCCGTTAAGAGGAATGATATTCTAAAAATGATTAACAAATTAAAAAGGAAGAACAGTACAGGAGTTGATAATATTCCGATTAAGGTCATAAAAACCATTAAAGGTGACGTTTCAGAACCATTAAGGAATCTTGCAGAGCTTGTTTTTGAGATAGGAATTTTTCCAGACATGACTATTTAGATGAAGCTGGACCCCATTGATGAGGGTAACTATAGATCTGTTGCTATGCGTAATGTAATATTTTAAGTATTAGAAAGATTGTTATATGATACAATCACGGACTTTTTGGATGTTCATAATGTTATCGACTAACTGCCAACATGTAATAATTGGCTTACGTACTAAGCAAAATTATACTCTATTCTATTTATATACATTGGATTGATTATACTTTTCGCTTCATGAATATTTTAAGTTAAAGAAAACATATTAAATAACGGATGATGTGAATAGAATTAAATAGACTTCCTTGTGACTAATACATCCATTGTGTTAATGATCAGCTTGTATTAACTATTACTCGAAGTCGCAGTATGGCGTTCTTCGGTTTTGCATATTTTTATTGAACAGGTGAATAATCGATCTGGGAAAAAAAGAGTATCCGGGTCTCTGTTTTAAATTGGCTAGCGGAAATAATAATTGCATATACAGTTGAGATCACTTATTATGCTTTATATAAAAGTGTATCTGCTAATAATTATGGGAATAAGATTTTAACAGATTACCAATCAATTACCAAAATCCCTTCGTCTGAAAAGAACTTTTTCTTAATAATTCAAAATTTTCATAGTACACCCCTCGGGATAATCTCTGTTAATAATAATGAAATGCATATACGACATGGTGAAACGACCTTAACGTCTGACGTCCGAATAAAAGAAAAAGCGAAATAAAAATAATTCCCGTGAATTACGTACCTACATTAAAGTAAAGTAATCCGGTTTGTGAAATCTAGCAAGAAACATTACGAAGAGGAAACGCGCACTTTTGCACC
Source organism: Pissodes strobi (assembly GCA_016904865.1). NCBI lineage: Eukaryota > Metazoa > Arthropoda > Insecta > Coleoptera > Curculionidae > Pissodes > Pissodes strobi. Next base: position 470,940 of record MU182006.1, on the reverse strand, counting down.
ACGCCTGGCTGAGCAGACTTGAAATTCCACTTTGCAGGTGAATAAGTTGTTAGGGGTCAAGGCTACTATTTAATAGTTACCCAGCACTGTTAAATAATATTTACCATGTTTTACGATTATTTTGTAACGTGGTAGAATATGTCGAGTAATATACCGGATTAATTGCAATTTTAAATCAAATGGTTAAACTCATAGCTCACGAATAGTTTAAAATTCCACCTTTCCAGTTCTGAAATGTATAATACCTGTATTTAATACTCCCTTTAAAGGGATTTGCGTCTTCATCATCAGCGTCATCTTCAAGCAGCCACTTAAGGGATAAGGATTATATCCCGACCTTTTGTGGGAAGATGCGAAACTTTGCTCAGTCAGAGCTATATAACTGTCTTTTCAAATTGCTTCAGTACATCAACGAACGTCATCCTGAAGACAATATCCTGTTTTGGCCAGACTTGACTTCATGTCATTATCTATGAGATACCCAAAACTGACTCCTCCAATACATAATGCATTTTGTTTCCAAAAACGATAACCCTCCAAACTTGCCTCCGAAAGCTGGCCATACACCATGCAGTTTACCGGAAGGTGGGCCTTTCGATTTGCAAACCGGAAGGCAAACTGTATGGTTAGTGGTCATATTGGCCGGAAGGCCGGGCCTGAACTCTCGGCCTCCAAAAAAACAGTCAGGGCTTGTTTATTTACCTTCCGGCTAGGTTTTTTTGCTTGCAAGTCGGAACGTGTATTGTGACGATATGGGTACAGGTCGAGAGTTATCAGGTTCCAGTCGTAATTCGTTTATTAGGTGTATATGCGAATTCACTTGTCGATTTATTAACCTATATTTTACCCATTTCGAACTTTTTTGCTTTATTTTTTGCTGTTTTTTAGACACTAAAGCAACTCCTATTAACATAAGATCATTTTCCGAGATCTTGTCTACAACTTTTCGCTTCGCACCACACTAAAAACTGAACAAAACCCCCCGAATAAAACGTAACGTGTATGCCTTAGCCGAGAATACAGGCTTGCTTCGGGTTTGCGAATCGAAAGTCCTGCCTTCCGGTAAACTGCATCGTGTATGGCGGCCTTTAGGCTTGCCCGATCGGGGATTTTTAGGCTTTACTGTCTGGGGAGGGTGGGAAACCCAAAATGAGGAACAACTAAGTGGGCGAGTTTATGCAGAATTGAGAGAAGTTGATTTTGAATCCCGTCCGCCGTCGGATGAGAGACATACGCAGACAATTGCGCCTGGGCGAGGAATATGGACCATTTCACTTAATTTAATAATTTCTAATTAATATTTGGTGCCAAAATTTTTCGGACTTAACTTAGACGTAACTATGTGAATCATCCAGACGTTTTTAATTATGTATGTGGCGAATGCACTTTGAAAGGAAGTAGAAACCCGTTTCTGAACTTGTGAAATGACCTTCTTTCACCTATTTTAACATTCAGAATAAATCTTGGGCTCCACATTTCGTACATAAAACATGCGTTGAATATTTGCGACAGTGATCAAATGGAAAAAGGAAGTTTAAGCACTTCTTTAGTACCAATAGTTTGGAGTCAACAAAGAAACCTTCACGATGGCTGCTATTTTTGTTTCGTAGGTGTCAAAGGCATTAATCGGAACAACAGACACAAATGCTCATATCCTGATCGAGTACCGAGAATCCCAGGAGATGATACAGATTCATCAACGGCTAATAATGTACAATGTATGCAAGATTTTGGAGCAGGAACGACAAGTCCCCAAGGCTTCAGTCAACAAGGACTGAATGATCTCAGTAGAGAACTGAATCTCTCAAAGGAAGTCATCTGTATTAAATTAAATAAAAATAATCTACTTAAACCAATTACTAATATTACATTCTATCGTAAAAGAGATTCTCTGAAGAAATGAACCTGTTATTCTGTAACGATATAAGAGGACTCTTAGTTAAAATGGGTTTGCCAAAACACACACTGAAACTACCCATACCCCGGTCGTATAGTATTGGCTGTGATCGTCATTTATATACTCTCCCAGGGTCTTTCAGAGTTTCAATAAGCTTTAAGTTTTTTTCACAGCGAATCTTCGGCTATCTTACCTCCTTTTCTGTAAATCTAATAATAGCAATATAAGGCCAATTTCGAAAGAGCACATTTTATATTTATAATAATTAGAAAATTTGTACCAGCGCACTATCAGTTTTAAACCATACAAAGGTTAATATTTTATTAAATTAAAAGTCGTATAATTCAAAATAAATCATATCACAATTTAAGCAAATAAATCCTTACACATTTTATCAATCAATAAATCGAACAGTAAAAATTTCAACAATAAAATCATAGACAACTTTATCCCATAATGAATTCGTTCAATGGTATAAAGAATATATCGTCGGTCTCATGACATAAGGTCCTATCTCGATTTTTACAACTTTGCAGGAAAGCAATTTAAAGAAAACTGATATCTTTAAGTCAACAGAGCACAAAGAACTTTAACGATTTTCAATCTTTTTTTTTTTGGAATTATAAACTACAAATTATGTAAGTTTTTTGTCAAGCAGCAAATTTCGACATAATAATTACCATATTGTTGTAATAACGGTTTTTGTGAGATAGGGCCTTTTGTAATAACACTAAACATTTTTTT
>MU182006.1:414950-461562 GCA_016904865.1 Pissodes strobi | reverse complement strand
ATATAATATAATATTTATAAATAATAATTATGTTTGACCAAACTATGGTGACCAATTTGCATGGAAACAATAAGGTGGCAAGGGATGTCCCTCGGCGAAAAGATATACTTCATATTTGAATTACAACCACTTAACTCATTTGTTCACCTTTACCAAATTGCCAACCACCAACCACCAGACATTATATACCAAATTGCACGTAAGTCATTACTTTGCACCAGAAACGCTAACCTTGTATAATATTAACTTGCAGTACGTCAAAGGTCTTTGGTTTTTATTATTTTTTTTTCATACTCCAGCCGCGAGTCCAAGCTGACCAGGCAGAATGCAGAATTTTACTTTTTTTCACGCGGCGAAGATATATAAGCCGCGGGTCGTTGCTGACCAGGCTAAGAGATAGTTAACACAGGAGCGGTACGCCAGCTGCGGGACCTTGTCCAGTGGTAGAGTCTAAGGTCTAAGGTCTTTAAGGCCTCCATGCTTGATTCAAACCCCTTAAATAAATATAAACTTCACATTACTTTATGTCAAACCCTAAATTGTTTCAATAATTCTTTCTTGGAATCATTCCTACATATTTTATACCTACGGAGTGTTTCCAATTATTTCTTTAAAAATACGAAAAAGAAAGTTCGTGGCTTTAGCGGACACTATTTACCAGATGCGAGTTCAATGTTCACTACTATGGTCTCCAAAAATTATGGAAAGTCAAAGTGTGTGAACCATAAGCAATTTCCACCATCTCTGTCGTCTGTCGGCAAAATCGACGACGCGTTTCGATCTGTATGGATCTCGTCAGGTCGATGCAGCCATATGACAGAGATGATGGAATGATGGAAATTGCTTTGCCTGCGTCTTATGAACCGTACTTGACGAGACGCAGCGGTAAGATGTTGTTCGTAGAAATCGGACCTGGTTCGAGGCAAACGAGATGTTGTGTTCCTCTATGTAACTTGAGATTACGTGGAAAAAGCACGTAGAAAGTGCCCTTCCGTGTCTGCAATACCAAGTGGTCATTTATCAAAATATGAGACATCACTAGTCCTCAGTAAAGTAAGTATAAAGAACATCACTGAGTGATTTGTGTCGATTTAAATATGGTAAACTTCCCCTTTTTTTATGTCTTTGGGACAGCAGAGATATGGATCAGCAATTAACAGAAATTTGCCTTTAATTTGGTGATTTAAGTAGTAGTCAACAGACATTTAATTGCGAGAGAGAAAATAATTTCCACCCTTGCATATCAAGTAAGGATGTATGAAGCAATTCGTGAAGGCTTTAAATTGGGATGGACTTTGTTTTGGCTACTTGGCACGAACATTTCCTGGAATTTTCAGGGAAAAAATTAAAGCTAGGAATGTTTGATGGTTTCCAGATAAGGCAGCTTATTAAAGATCCACAATTTACCGCTTCATTTGTTCAAGTAGTATAAAATTTTCTTGGAATCTATAAGGCAGAAAACTACATAGAATTAGTGGAAAATATGCTTTCCAACATTAATATTGTTACGTTTTTCCCGTGGGTTCTTAACAGAATTACAACTTTGCTATTTTCAACTAATACTCTCTTTATTCACTACCACTGTATACAGTTTAACACTCTAAACTACTCTTATAACTTTACAACTAATATCTATTCAACACTCAATGATTAACTGAACTGAACTAACTAACCGATTCACTAACATTGGCCTTAGGTCTGCTTATATATAATCTAAAATCCATCACGAATATTCGGGAAGTATTCCGAGGCTATATGATCTCGACGAGGCCATCGAGACAATTCCAGCGATCCTGAAACTTCGCGACCGGCCGGGCGATGAGTCATACAGACAGGGAAGCGAGCGGCACGGCGGCGGCTAGTTTTATAGGGTAGCACAAAAACGTTCGGATGGTTGTTAGGGTAGCCGTAACAATATTCTCGGTTGTTACATGACCATAAAAGTTCACTACCTTCACAACAACTTATATCGGTTACCAAAAAAACGTAGATGATTTTAGTGAAGACCAGAGGGAAAGATTCCATCAGGACATTAAAACTATGGACGAACGGTATCAAGGATAGATGGGATAGCTAGATAAGGGCCGACTATTATTGGAGTCTTCAGGGAGACTTTCCTGGTAATATCCATATTGGAAAGCCGTATAAAAGAAAATTTTGTATGTGATAAGTGTAGGCTTAAAATTTTTACTTTAAGGCACTATTGTCTTTAAATGACCTGCGTTAAGCCACTAGTGTTAAAAGTAAATAGTAAATTTTGAAAACAAACGTCAAAAACATTTGTATTTTATTTATTAACATTAATAATGATGATACAGTTTAGACATCTTGAAAAATAATTTTTTTTCCACAGTTCTACTACTGTCCTTAGTGCAGGAATGCGACTGTTTCGGTTCACTCCCTCGGATTAGGAGGAATGAACAAAAAGAGCCGAACCGTCTTCTTGACGCTTTAGAAGCGCGATAAGTTTAAATGTTTGCTGATATCTACATCGCTATCTATATGTAGCAAAGCCTTGGTCATCGAATAATTCGACTACAGTGGTGAAGATTTTCAAGCCTTCGATTTCTTCTCAAAATGTGCCCAGAGTGCATTTTCAGTATGTTTCACACCACTGTATGTACATTTATCGTAAGAAATTGCATTCGGGACTTTCTGTTCAACAAATCCAAAGCAGCTCGATTGGCCGCTTTATCTAAATCTTTAAATGGATCGATGCAACCATCGTTTTCTTTGATTTCTCAAGCTTCAAGGAGAAACACAGCATTGTAAGAAACTGACAGACTCTTTCGTACACAACAGCCAACAATGTTTATTACATTTTATTGACGATCTACTAAAAACTGTCTGCTTCCAATTATTTTATTTTTAATTGTGTTCTGCTTTTTAATGTTGTTTCCAAACTTTCAGATGTGTTCCTTAAAAATGCACTTTTAGTACTTATATCATAAATATAGTTATTATATCTAAATCGTTTGCTACTTGTAGTCATTTGTTCTAAAGTTTCACCCCGATAAAATCTGGTTTAGTTTGCAGTGTAACACAACTAGATTTCTCTACTTTTTAATGTATATTTTGAGTTTCAATATGTTTCGTGTATGTGGCATGACGAAGCTATCTTAGCGCATAAGCAGAGGAAAAGCAAGAATTCCTGGTTTGAAGGCAAACCTGCAATTGTCCTTGTATTCTAGACCTGATGTAATTATAAGGGCCTTTCTCTGCAAATTTTACGCGCATGCAGTAAGACTCCCCGCACAAGTATGCCATTATAGTGTGGAACAGCGAGAAGTAAGCTGTTCTTGATGTCTCCCCCGAAACAGAACTGTTCAAGCCTCGCCCTGCATGCTGATCTCATTTTAATTTGCTCTCCAAGAAGACTCCCAGAAACTGTCTATGATCTGAGTTCAGCATTCATGTTGTAGTTTCTGTTAATTACAATATCATGTTCTGAGTTATATCTATGTTTAATAGGATTCTCTTGCAGTAAAAACCAACGCTCCATTTTCGCCTGCGTCCCAGGCAACTACCGCTCAGTAGCTTTCTTTGAATTCCGTGTTACATATATCGTTGTATCATCCACAAACAGCACATATTTCTCCATTGTCTAGGTCATAAATAAATAGAAGAAATAATAACTATAAGTGCTGGTGCGAGTACTAAACCGTTCATTTCCACGATTTCAACATTCGCTCGCTCAAATATGACGCTATCAACTGCAAGCGAGTTTCACTAAATTTGTAGTACTTTAATTTTTATAGCAGGAGACTGTTCGTGATTCCCTTAATAGTTTTGCAAAAGTAGTGACAGTGCTCAAAAGCTCATAATTTGACTAACAAGTTCTGCAAAGTCATTAATTGTCCTTTTGCCCTGTCCAAACCCTAACTGACTATTAAGATGTATTAAAGATGCTCACACAGTCAAGCTTTTTCAAAAATCTTTGTTGCTATGGGCAGGAAAGAAATTGGCATATAATTATTGACGAAATGATTATCTCCTTTTTTGAAAAAAGGGTAATCCGTGCTTTGTTTACTTCCCTAAGGAAAATATGAGCTTTGATATTATATCACTAAAAAATTCCAGTTCTGTCATACACGTAAGCATCGTCAAACAGTTTGAAATAAAACAGATTAGATAGCAAATATATGGCCAAGCAAAAGAATAGCTGCATTGATTTGGCCTTCATTTGGTGATATTTGAAATTCCACTGCCTTGTAATTGAATTAGTTGTTTGATGTCGATGCTGGCTATTTAGTTAGCGTCCACTATGCAGAGCCAATAATCCAGTTTATAAAGCCTAGAATTGTATTCTTGAAAAAGCGAGTAAACTCCAATTGTCCAGCATATTTAAATGGAGATGACAGAAAGGCGCAAATGATATAGCGTCATTTCAGCGTGCAGGTCAATTCGCTTCATTCGTCTTTCAAAGGCCCTTCGTTATGGCCTTTGTTCTTCTCATCATTGCTAAATAAAAATGTCCATATTTTAACAATTATCTTGTGCATATCAAAGTTGACATGTGGTTGTTTATATTATTCTTTTATTTTTTCTGATTTACTTTAAATTTAGTTTTTATTTTGCTTGCCTGATAATTTACTCTGTTGTTTTTTAGTTCTAACTTTTTCTGCTTTCTCACTATTTTTAGTTTACTAATTATCTTTTAGCGATACCAGTTTAATTATATTTTGATGAAGGTGTTTGCATGAGTAGCAGCAGTTGGCAGTCGGATGTCGCCCCCTCACATAAGAAATTTGTTTTTTTAATTTGCTGTATATTATAAATAAAGGTATTTATTATTATTATTTGTATTATTATTCTTATTATTATTATTGTTATTATTATTATTATTTAAATCTTTTTCGAGTGATTCGAAAATGGCAAATAGATTTTGAACCTTCCATAACGATTTTAAATCATAAATAAATTTCGAAGAAGATTTAAATGATATATCAAAAATTCTTACCTGCAGAAAATGATTGGAAATCAATTTTTTAAATCAAAAAAGATGTAAATGTTTACCAAAGGTTCAGCTTTGGCTACAACACGCCATATTATCAAAAGACCTTTTGAAAAAACAATTAATTAATAGTATCATTTTACTATATTACTAGCCTTCATTTTGGCTCACAATAATACACTCAGGATAGTGTTACAACCGTTTTAAATTTTGCAAGTCTCATCAACATATGTTTGTCTCTTTTTCTAGGGAATGTTTGTATTGAACAGCCATAACAATATGAATAATGGTATAAAAGAGATGCATGTGGTGTTTTGCTGATAAGAGTAAGAGAAGGCTTTTTTTTCTATTATTATTACCGTCTTGCCATCTCTGCGTTACTTGTTAAGTATTTCGAAGTGTGGTAATCGATGATGTTTGCTTCCATAGAATTCATTTTCCATTTCTCCTCTTAGATGGTTTCAGTATTTTTGGCTTATTTCTGTATCGTGGATATGGATTTTAACAAATGAAAAGTTGCAAAGCTAAAAACAATCGTTCTTTAAGAAATGCTATGCAACTTACTTCCTCTCGTTGTTCTTGTTTCTAGGGACAATTTCCTCTGGATGCCTGAACTGAGATGCTATGGAAGAAACTTACAATCCATATCCGCATTGATTTGTAAAAAATAATGTTCAGTATGTCTTTGGAAATTCTTGATTTTCAACACTATTCAAAACACGCCAGCGTACATCGTAAATGAGAACATGAGACTTTTAAGAATCGGAATAATCATTGGCTATTTGCATTTTGTTAATTCAAAATACAAGACATTTTCCTGCTTATTCTTCACGTTTCGACCCTTAATTTTTCCAACCGTTAATTAAAAAAAAAAAATAGAAAATGGCTTCTATAGTAGAGTGGAAAAGTCGGGTAATAGGTACATACTTTCAAATAATAATAGGCCGCGGATATATATTTTTTAATTTTGCTTTCATATAAACTCCACGTCAATGTGGCGTGGTATCTATAATAAACCATTTCATTACTATTATTACAAGCGATCACGTAAAATAATTAGTGCATCGTGAAAGTGTATATTGATTTCTTTGTGGAAATACTTTAATGGCTGTCATTTATTATTAATGATATTTATCGGAGTTACCATTATGACTTATGGAATGATTTGTAAATAATAAGTGTTTGCTTCTCTGTGTCCTAAATATGATGTTTGATGTTATATAAGTTGATATATTTTTTATGCATATTCACCAAATCGTATTTGTTTGTATTGTCTTAGATATCGGTTTCAAATAAACCTATAGTGATTGTCTCAAAAGGAATGACTGGCTCAGCTGAGGAGCCAATCTGATGAATGTGAACAGTGGGTCTTTGCTCCAGTGAAAAGTGACAAGGCAATAAAAAAGATCACTTTTGTTATAAGGCAATTATTTGATGAATGTAAACATTCTGTTATGGCAATATTTCCTAAACCCATTTAGGAAACTTACCAATAGATGCGAACGGCAGCCAGTAATACAGTGGAGAGCTAGGTTCGTGGATTCTCCGGTACACTTTAATAGTTATTAGCAGCCACCTAGTTAACTGAGACTCAACTAGGAAAAATCTACAATGTTATTAAATCCTGAAAAATAATCTTTGGAGCAGCTTTTCCATAATACCTAATATTTTTCACGGAACGAATTTCAGCACCCTCCTTCGAAACATAGTTGAAATAGCGAACCCAAGTACATTATGGAGCACCTAACATCATAGCTCAGTTAATCGAACTTCTGCTCAAAACCATATTCGCCAAGCAGCTTAAAAATCAGCAGGAACCGTTACCTGGGAGCGTCGATTCGATTGAACCTGTCTAACTCTCAAAATCATATGATGTGCCTGTCTAACTGTCAAACTCATATGTGAATTACAATTAATAAATGAAAACATGAAATCTCCTCAAAAGATGAAGAAAACAGAAAGAAATAATACACCGAAACACAATTAGATAAATGAATTATAATATACATTAGATTACTCTTATGATCTACAAATTGCTTGAGGCAGGCATTGCAAAAAAATCGTTTGAAATAATAAACAAACTCAATGTTACATTTGTGTCGAACAAATTGTTAAGTTTTAATTAACTTTTAGATCGAAGAAAAGCTTGTAAGCATTTCCTGAGTAACTAAAGAGAGCTCAAGTATTAGAATCTATGAAGAAAATAGCTAGCAAATTGAAATGCTTAACCAGAACCTTTAAAAGATGTTTCCGAAACCTAGTCGAGCACCTACTACTCACAAAGGGACAAAAATCAGACCTGATGTTATTATCATATCATACGTATCTAGTACATCATACTGAGACATAAATACTACGTTGGGGTTTGGAACCTTCGGCAACATGCACTAAAACAGAGTTTTATCCACAATACCGAAACAGAATATTTGCACTCGACGCGCGTTTCGCTAACCATGTTAGCATCATCAGGAGATGATTAAAACTAAAATTAAAATCTACCTAACTCCCTTTTATACTACTGTTTGCTTAATCAAGCGGAACTAAAAAGAACCAATCCCGGGATCCCGCTAGTCACGCTTGATCAACCAATACAATGGACTATACGGAATAGGCCCTCTATCTCTATTTAAACTATTCTTACATTTAATAATTTCCATACTTTCATATGCGTCTAATAATCTCCTATCAGTTATATTATGAATTAATTTTAAATTTTTAATTGTTATTCTATGATTATTTTCAAAAGCATGCTCGGCAACACTTGATTTTTCTGTTCTACCATACTTTAAATGAGCTATATGTTCTTTGAATCTCGTCTGTATAGATCTTCTAGTTTACCCAACATATTTTTGGTTACAATCCATACATCCAATTTCATATATTCCACTTCTTTCTAATATTTCAATTTTGTCCTTTGGACCCCCTAATAATTTCTTAATGTTAAACTGAGTCTGATATACTAATTTTAAACCTACTTCCTTAAAAACTTTTTGGAGTCCTCTAGTATACTGAGGATTATACGGTATCGAAACATATTTTGTATTTTCATCCTGATTAACGAAAGAAGTGGAATCACGAATGGTCTTTCTAAACAAATGCCTATTAATTAGTTTATTTATTAAGTCAGTATTAAAACCATTAACTTTCGCTATATTCCTAATAGTTTCCTTTTCATTATTATCATTTTTGGATACTTTAGTGATTAGGAACGATAATAACACACTAGAATTTGATATTTATAGAAAAAATACTGCCACTAACCGATATATACCTAATGACTCCTTCCACTGCGACCAACATAAAATGGCCAGCTTTCATTTTTTAGTACACCGTTTGGTTAACTTTCCTCTCAGCAGAAAAAGATTTAATAATGAAAAGGAAACTATTAGGAATATAGCGAAAGTTAATGGTTTTAATACTAACTTAATAAATAAACTAATTAATAGGCATTTGTTTAGAAAGACCATTCGTGATTCCACTTCTTTCGTTAATCAGGATGAAAATACAAAATATGTTTCGATACCGTATAATCCTCAGTATACTAGAGGACTCCAAAAAGTTTTTAAGGAAGTAGGTTTAAAATTAGTATATCAGACTCAGTTTAACATTAAGAAATTATTAGGGGGTCCAAAGGACAAAATTGAAATATTAGAAAGAAGTGGAATATATGAAATTGGATGTATGGATTGTAACCAAAAATATGTTGGGCAAACTAGAAGATCTATACAGACGAGATTCAAAGAACATATAGCTCATTTAAAGTATGGTAGAACAGAAAAATCAAGTGTTGCCGAGCATGCTTTTGAAAATAATCATAGAATAACAATTAAAAATTTAAAATTAATTCATAATATAACTGATAGGAGATTATTAGACGCATATGAAAGTATGGAAATTATTAAATGTAAGAATAGTTTAAATAGAGATAGAGGGCCTATTCCGTATAGTCCATTGTATTGGTTGATCAAGCGTGACTAGCGGGATCCCGGGATTGGTTCTTTTTAGTTCCGCTTGATTAAGCAAACAGTAGTATAAAAGGGAGTTAGGTAGATTTTAATTTTAGTTTTAATCATCTCCTGATGATGCTAACATGGTTAGCGAAACGCGCGTCGAGTGCAAATATTCTGTTTCGGTATTGTGGATAAAACTCTGTTTTAGTGAGACATAAATATAGAAGGTGTTTTTAATAAGTTTCAAGATAAAACAAGGTAATGCACTTTATACACTGTACATATATTGGAATAAACCAATCTAAATTGTGTTTGCAAATAAAAATAAATATAAACTAAGCAAAGCTGTAGCATTTGTTTATGCCAAAATTTGAAAATGCTACACTGTATGTGCTCTAGTGACGTACGAAGTTTTTCCTTTAAATTCAATGATTTCCTAAATTTTAAACTTTTTAGCGAAAACCTTAGATTGCGTTCAACGATGAGGACAATCAGGTCAAGGGGACCGATACGAGTTCATGGTAACCAAAAAAAAATCTCTTTAAATTATTTTTCAAAGTATCATTTAGATGAAAATTATAAGGCAATGTCCTTAGAGCGGCAAATTGCACCCTTCCAGAATGCAAGTATTTAACAGTTGAATAAGAAACCTCGTCAAAAATATCATAATTTAATGGCGCTATATGCTGGAGATACACCGGTAATAAATCTACCAGAGCACGGAGAGTTTTATAAAAATTTACCTAATACAACTGAATTAACTTTTTAGTCCCTACCTTGTGCCATAATTTGGTTTATTTTTATAGCTTTTCTATTTTGAGTTTCCTTTGAAACGGTTGTTGTATGCACTAATAGGTATATCAGTATTAATGTCAGTATCAGAAAGGGTGGCCTCTAGACCACCAATTAGGCCCGTTTTTCCCAGCCCGGAGTAGAGAACCTCCAGGATAGTGCTCTTCCTTAAGAAACCCGCATCTTTTTCAGACTAATACGGCACACTAAATCTGGTACATTTAGCGTCGTGCCAAATATTCTGAATCCGCCCACGCGAAGGCCGGGCATTCCGTAAGTAGGGGGTCTCATTCATGTACTATCTACACTCCCTCTCCTCTTCTCGCAAATCCAGAATTCAACACTAATACGAGCTTTAAGGCATTTAAAGCCTTATTTAGACTACCAGGTATACCTTGTCAGTTTCTATAATATATTAATTCGACTGTCAAATTTACATCAAATATGTATTATGTGGGTCTGTATACTTATATTCAGTTTTGAGGCACGTAAAGTGTGGCAAGTATAACTGGAACAGCGGAAAGAATGCGGACAAAAAATTGGCGATGTTGTCGAGTAACTTTAATATTTTTTGAGAATTAATATTTATACCTATTATTTAGATAGACACATAATTTAATATACTCATTAACTCATTGAAAATAAAAAGTAATATCCAAACTGGAACTTTACTATTACTTCAACTTTAATTCATAATCTATTTTACACATTATCAATATAAATTTGCGACATTTATATCTATTTGCCCGATACATCCGGCAACAGGTGCGTCAAGTTCCCCTCGCCCTCGTGACAAAGTGCATCAAGGCGATTGGCTGCAAGCCATTTTTCCTCTCTTCGCTCCTCAAACGTCGCTGTTCCAAATAAGTTTCCCACACTTTATTTCCATCGGCGGCTTAGCTCAGATGATCAAGCACCCGCTTAGGATATGAGAAGTACCGGGATCGATGCCCGGCGACCCCAAGAACTTTTTTTAATTTCGACTATCGCTTTGTAGATGTTTTCATTTCTGTCGTATGGTCATAAGCACATGCCGTAAATTTGTTTTTCAAATTCAAATTCAAATGTTTTATTTGCCCATATAAAATTATAAAATACAGTTATAAATCTAATTAAAATTTTGACAAAAAAAATTAATTCCCGATTATAAAAACCGTTAATCTGTTGATACAGATGAAATAACCCGTAAAAATCTAATTTATATAAAATAAATCAAAAAAAAAAGTTAATAATAATAAGTAAAAGAAAATTATTCCAGAACGGGATAGCGACAGATGCGGCAGCGGATAAACGAACCAAGGAGGGTATCGCCCAATATTCAAGACCCCAAAAAAAGCGAAATGCCGATGTCTACAAGGGTAAAGACATTCTTTTCTCTCTCGACAAGAGCAGACATTTTTAATTTTTTTTTATATTTTCTTTTTGACTAAGTCCTTAACTAATGCCAAATAAGAATTTTTTTTTTTTAATTTTTATCCTATTTTGTATCTGATGTTAATTAACCTATTCTTTGTTCAACTAGTAACTGTGATTTGATTTTTTTAGAAAATATTTTTAAAGATAGCTGTTTAATACAGGATGGAATACTGTTCCACATTTTAACCCCCTCAAATTTAAAAGAACGCTGAAATGATGCGGTTCTATGGCGTGGCACAACAAAAATATCATTATTTCGCGTCATGTGTCTATGCTCAAAATCCAAAAATTCATTTCGCAAGTTTGCCGGTTGGCCTTCCTTTATAATCCGATAAATAAAGTTAAACATATGATGCTTTCGTCTATTTGTCATATTTAATAAATTATTGTCATTAAGATATGGCGTTATATGGTTTCTATATGGGATATTATAGGCAAATCGCATGCAGGAATTTTGAATTTTTTGAATTGCTCTTTTGGTGTTTGCATACAAAGAGCTACCATATACCACATCACCGTAATCGAATATTGATAAAACAAGGCTTTCACAAAGTAGATATTTTTGTTCCGTGGACAGGTTCCGTTTAAGTTTAAAAAGGTTTTTCAGGCGCAAATAGGCTGCTCTAATTTTGTTTTTCACATGGGGTTCAAAAGAGAGAGAACTGTCAAATATGATTCCTAAATTTTTTCCCTCTGAAACAATTGGAACTGGGGTGTTATTTATATGAATATTTATACGATCTTCAAGATTTTGCCTTAAATTATTATTCGAACACATCAAAAGAATTTTAGATTTTTCAGCATTTAATTTAAGGTTGTGATTTTTTGCGTAGTTTTCTAGATTCATTAAATCGAATTGAAACTTACGTTGAAATGAATTATTACTGTCTTCAATAGAAACTGGAATATACAGTTGTGAGTCGTCAGCATACTGCTGCAATGTGGAATGTTTTACAGCTTTACACATGTCTGCCACGTAGAGTGAAAAAAGTAAGGGTGACAGTATAGAACCTTGAGGTACGCCTTGATTTGATTGTTTAAACTCTGAACATTGTTTTTCTAACTGTAGGACTGTCATAACACAACTTTCACGATTACATAGATATTCCTTAAAGAAGTTAATACCATATTCAGAGATTCCAAAATACCCCAGTTTAGCCAACAACATTTCGTGATTAAGTGTGTCGAATGCTTTACTAAAGTCGAGCAAGGCCACACATGTCGCTTGATTTTGCTCTTCATTCACTCTTACGTCATTTAATATTCTAACTAAGCATGTTGATGTGCTAAAGTTCTTTCTAAATCCTGACTGGCAATCGGGAATCAAATTATAAGTTTCAACAAAATTAGAAATCTGGTTGTAGATATGTTTTTCAAACACTTTGGATACTGCAGGTAATATACTGATTGGTCTCAAATCCTTGTATTCTTTAGGTACTGACTTTTTTGCAATAGGTTTAATTATAGCTTTTTCCATAAATTTGGATATTTTTGCTTAAGTATGCACTCATTAATTATATGTAACAACGGATTTAAGCAAAATCGAGAACAAAGTTTAATGTCTTTAATTGAGATACCATCAATTCCCACAGCATTGGATTTTATTGAGGAGATTATTTTAGTTAAATTAGAATATTCAAGAAGTTGAAACGTTAACACTTCATTACAAGCTAAATTATTTTTATAGGAATCTATTGCTTCTCTACTTACTGTATCCGGTAGGGCATTAATACTATTAAAGAATTTATGAATTTCGGTTGGATTTAATAGATTATTTGGTATAGAATTTTGATTTTTATTTTTTGTTAAATGAAGTTTGTCTGCTACTCCCCAAAAATCCTTTCCTTTTTTATCCGACAGTTCATTAAAAAAGGTAATTTTTTCTCTAATGATTGCGTGTTTTGTGTAATTTCTTAGTTCTCTATAATACTGCAAATGCGCTGGAGATTTAGTTTTTAAATATTTTTTATGAGCTCGGTCCCTGAGTTTGATTAAAGTTTTTATATTTTCTGTTATCCAGGGACAAAATGGTTTTTCCTTGATTTTTTTAGTCTTAATAGGTGCATGTCTATTTAGGATTGTCAAAATGTTTCTGTTAAAAAAGTCAACTTTTTCATTAATATCAATCATGCGGTACATCTCGTGCCAGGGAATAAGCTCCCCATCATTATAAAAATGTTCGATGTTTATTTTGTCATAATCTCGAAACGAAATATATTTTTCTATCGTCTTTATATTTTCAAATTTAAAAATCGAAAAAATTATATTATGATCTGATATGGTATCTGAGATGGGCACCGATAGTGACTTTAAAGAAATTAAATTATCGCTGCTTACTATGTAGTCAATAAGACTTGCTCTTCCAGTTGTCATATTTATTCTTGTTGGCTCTAATATCCGTTGAGATAAATTAAAGTATTCTAAAATTTGTTTTAGCCTATTTAAATACGCGTGCTCCTTTAAAAAATCAATATTAAAGTCGCCTGCCACAATAACATGATCAAAATTTAGAGTTAAACCGAGTAAGTCTTCTAGGTTATCCAGGAAATTTGGTATACTGCTAGATGGAGGACGATATATAGTAACTAACGCAAACGATGTTTCTCTTATTTTAAAAGTTATTCCTAAAACCTCAAAACTATCAAAGGTTAAGTCTAATATACTAACGTTTAGAGAGTTTTTTACATAGAGCCCTACTCCACCCCCACGTTCCTCCCTGTCTCGTCTTATAAATTTATAACCCGGCAAATCAAAGCATCTAGTGTCTGCGCTCTTATCAAGCCATGTTTCCGTAATGGAAAAGAAATCGAATGGATATTGAGAAAGATAGCATGAAAACTCGTCAAAGCCCGTATTTATGGATCTGATATTCAAATGACCCACCGACAAATTTTCCGAGAAATCCCGCAAGCATACTTCCGCACCCTCATCGACATTCGACACCTGCGGACCGTAATGGCTATTAGCCATGATCCAAATACTTTAAATAGGCCCCCTCCCCGGCACCCACCCCCACCGCACCGCCATCCCCGCTACATCCCAGATTATGCATTACCTGAACACTACAATACTCCCTAAATAAAATAAAATAATACAAAAATAACAATAATAAACCAAAAATTGTAAATATAACTAACCAAAACAAACCTAAACCGCTCATTTTACATAAATCTATATCCTGTTACAGATGCTATAAAAAATATGCAACAGATTGACTAAGAGTGTCCATACATACATGTAAATTAATTTTTATTTTATTTTGCTGTTCTTTAATTTATAAACTTTATTTTATTTTGTTTATTTATTTGAGACTGCAAAAATATAGTCAGCATAATTTATTTCACTTTTTTAATTAAATTGACGATGGTGGGATAATATAATATAAAGTAGTATGATATTACTTGTCACATAACGCACATTACACACAAAAGGTAGCACTTATAATTATTATGTATGTTAAATTAAATATATAGTTCAAATCAGGGTTTAAATATTATATATTGTGTACTATTCGAAAAATAATAAGTCAGTTGATACGGAACTTAAGACCAAATAAATACCAACAAACCCACATTAAAACAAAAATAAAATATTATGTTTCTCTTTTCCAAAAGACAAAAATGTACTTACATCATTTTTTATCATGTAGTTATTTTTTGAACAATACTGCAACGACTGCATATAATTTCATGGTTTCAGTTCTATTTTTGCTTATAAAAAAAATTAAATAAATGACGTGTTTGTAATTCAGAGACATGTTTGACCTGTTACTAAAATCTATGCAAATGCCAAAGTAAAAAACGCGATACCATAATACCTATCTTTTACTCTCCCTGTCACCTACTAATCCTAATATCCCATTACAAGTTAAATACGTTATACAGATTAAAACGTATAACTTGACTTGAAATTAATATTTTGAGTTTTCCATTTCGTGACGTGAAGTCACGCAGTCAATTATACGGTTGATTAGGAAAATGTTTTTTTAAATTAGCATTTTTCGAACTTAGGGGAAATAATAAGCTGATAAAATGTTTCTGACTTAATTTGAATTAAATATGGTATTAATAGTGATGTGAGTCCCTTTAAGACAGTCTTAATATATAGTTTGCGTTAGTGTGGTTGTCTATTCTATTCTATTAATTATTAAATTATTTACCTGAATAAAACTTGTCGATTATTTATTGGGAATACCGAACTAAACTATTTCTGGTCTCAGTGTTATTGTTCTGCTTCCTAATCTCAATATTCGATTATAAATTAAATAACTTCAATAATGATACACAAATAATGTATTGATTTTTGATTTCAGAGCATGAAGTCACGCAATCAATTATACTGTTGATTACGAATACACGTTTTTGTATTTATTATCATGTTTTTAGATTTTTAGGAAAATAATAAATGAATACATTTTTTTCGTTTTAATTTTAATTAGTGATATTCATATTGATCCGGTAATGTCGAAAGCACGTGCTTTTTAGCACGATTAGTAAATAGTTTGTCAATCTAAGAGGGGGATTTACATTGTCGCCATGATATAGAGATAGGGACAGGTGACGTGATGATCCCTGAGGTAGGCTTCCACGAAGGGCTAAACTTCCTCATCCTAACAAAGGAGGATTGGATTGAGGGAAGGATGGGATCCTGAGATGGACTGCCTGGTTCACAGACGGGTCCCGAATGGGCAAACTGTCTTGGAGCTGGTGCGTACTGTGAGGCTCTGAGCCTTATCTTATCCACCTCACTGGACGAGCACACTACGGTTTTCCAAGCGGAAATTTTTGCGATCATGGTAGGGGCCTAGGAGTCGTTAAGGCTCAATGTCGGTGGCAGAAGGAATTTCTTTTGCTCCGATAGCACGGCCGCAATTATGACGCTGAAGTCGGTCCGCACGCGCTTCTTGTTGATGAGGGAGAGTAGAAGCTGGCTGACTCTGAACTTGCAAAGCATAAAAAGGTTACGCTGGTCTCGGTACCCAGATACTCGAGTATACCGGGAAACGAGGCCGGCAACGCCTTGGCCGGAAAAAGCACTGCGCGTAAATACTTACGGCCTAATGCCTGTGTGGGGATCGCCCAGCGTTCGTGAAAGAGCTTTGGAGACCCGGACGAAGGGTCGAGCCGAATAGGTATGGCGGACAGCTCCGTGGATGCTGATGAGATAGACGAGGCCCATGATATATTTATGGGCCCGCGAAGAGTCTCACCATGGGGTTGTTGGGACTACCTAGGAAGGAGTGCAGGGCCCTGGTAGGATTCTATACACGGCACTGCATCAGGCTTAGACGGCACTTGACTCTGCTGATAATTGCAGAGGAGAGACTGTAGATTGTGCATGGAGGACGATGAGACCCCATATCATCTACTTACGGAATGCCTCGCCTTTGCGTGGGCAAACCTCAGAATTTTTGGCGCGACGCCGAGCGAGCCAGAGCCAGTGCGTCGTGTTAGTCTGAAGGAGATGCGGGCTTTCTTAAGGAAGACCGGCGTCCTAAAGAAACTGTGTGAAACTAGTATCAATGAGGCGAGATTAGTATCAAAAAATTAAATAAAATTAGAAAGAAAAAGGTTCTTGGAAGCGCCGGGCATCGATCCCGATGCCTCCTCTTCCATGCTAGGCCAGCGCTCTTCCATCTGAGTTATATCGCCCTTGGAAATACGTGCGTCAAAATGAATATAAGTATATAGACCGGCATAATACATTTTTATTGTACATTTGTCAGTTAGGTAAATTATTATTCATATTAATACTTTAAAGGTTTTATATATCTTGTTAACAAGACTCCAAATGGCCAGAAGTTTAATTCCAACTGTCTAAGTGGCATCATCATTTGTATGTAAAGTGGCCTCTTATATGCTTTTTGGCGTTGTTTCTCACTAAGTGATCTGTTCTATATAAAAAAAAATCCCGAAAAGGCAGAAAGAAAGATAAATTAATAAAAAAAAAACATAAACATAACATCGATCTCTAGACGCTTGTGCTACAGGGGCTTAACAAACAAAAAGTAACCAAAACCCCATGGCATACCCAAAATGAAGAAATAAAACTCTTTACGAACAAAAAAAAGTCTTGCAACCAACGGGAATCGAACTCTAGATGCCCGGTCCGCATGACAGGCAAATACTTTGTCCATTACACCACTAGGCACTACACACGGCCAGTCGTATAGGTGGCCGTGCACTACACCGCTTGGAAAACGAGTGTCTCGCGACAGCATTGCCGATGGCTGCCATCCAGGTCGAATGTTTCAAACCTACAAGGAAGCGGGATTTTTTGTGAATGTATTCGCGGAAACCCATGCAGGCTGCTGTATATTTCGTAAAACGTGCATCCAAAGTATTGGCACCTATTACAATAAATAATATTTCACTTTTCGCATAGCCCTCCGCTCGCTACCGCTCGCTACTTGGGCTCAAGAAAAGGAAACTAACCAGGGCTAACCCAAACATAACCCGACATACCCAAAATCAAGAAAAAAACTGTTTGCTAACCAAAACTAACCCGAGACATACCCAAAATAAAGAAAAAACTGTTTAGAAACTTAACCGTAAAAAAAAATAAAAAAAGTAACGGGGTTTGAACCCGGGCCGCCGCCGATGGTCGCCGAATTGAAACCTAACCATCTAAACCTCTAGACCACGACGGCTCATGCTGCAAGTCGATTGCATCGCGAAAACATCAAATGCAATCGCTCGAGTCAACGCCAACTACACTAGATGGCGCTGGAGACACTTTTACCTTGATGACAGCCAACGGCAATGCTGTCGCGAGACACTCATCTTGGGAAAACTTTGCTGAATCGTCACGACTTGGGTAACTGTTATAACGCAGCGCCCCCTTTAGGTGGCCTTGCATAACGTTGCGTCGCACGCAGTATTTCCTTATCGGGAACGATTTTAGACCGGTGCGAGCTAGCCGCTAATGTCTATGAATAGACTAACGTCTAGCCGCTGACGGTAACTGACTATCCATATAGTTGTTTGTTCTTGTGGTATTATTATGGCTTTGCATGGCCCTCCGTTCGCTTCACTCGATACGGGGGCTCAATCAACAAGAACTAACCAAGTCGTAACCAAAACTAGCCCAAGGCCAACTCAAACTAACCCTTTTTTTCTTAATTTTGAGTTAGTTTTGGTTAGTTCTTGTTGATTGAGCTCCCGAAGCGAGCGGAGGGCCATGCAAAGCCATAATAACACCATATGTTTTTAAATTTTTTCTCAAAAGTCCATTTTCCAACATTTTCGAATCAGAGAAGCCAAAGGAAGTGTCGATCGTCTCGGTTTTTTTTATCCTTTTGAATTTTTCGGCGCTAACCCAAAGTGGCCTCATTTTTAAAAGAAAACGTGCCCAAAAAATACTGCCATTTTTCATATGATGCCATTTGGAAGACCATCAAAAAGAATGTGGTCAATAAATCGGATCACCAAAAACAACTGACCGTCGCGTTGGGAAGATGGAAATTTTCTGACAGATTAAGTATCAGACTGATAGTCTTGCGCCGACGTCCAAAAGATCGCAGGAGAAAATTGGATTCAATCCGCCTTAAATAGGAAAAATGGGAACGAGGAGGAATGTCCAGGAGTGGACGAATACATCACGATGAGGAGGGAGAAAGAATATATTTAATATTCCTGTATAGGCGGCAGTTGTGATATGTCTAGTTGAAATTTAGCAGTTATAAGTTTCTCATTGAAAACCATGCCAATTTTTTTAAATATTTGTTCAAATCAATCAACTTACTTTTATTAAGTAAAAAACAAACAATGGCTTATCTAGTTGTGATGTGATTAACTTTCGGGTAAAATAAATTCAATTTCGGAAATTCTAATTTTAATTTGTACAGTAGACAGGACATATCATTGGGAGAGATAGATGTGAACGTCGAGCAACAGTAAAATTGCCAAATAGAAAGGGGCACAATTTATATATCATTTGCCGCATATCATCAAATGGGTCAAAGTTTTGGCAAAGAAAACGGGAAGATAAGGTCTAGTAGATCTTTTAGATAATGGCCCTTCACATGCTCGACTTAAAGATCTGTTCCAGTAAGAAGACTTCTTGGCAGTTACATTGCAATAATCTGGAGTGCTGTAAAAGCAGGTATCTAAACACAAATGCACGAGGCGTTCCATATCTCCATTGCTGCCGATCAAACTGGAATTTTAATTCAATTAATGGTAACACAGGAATGTGCTTTCGTGAATATATTCATGTTGGGCGTCATATGCAGTAGTTCGTCTCTTAAAGGTTATGAATCCTGGAATATGAAAGCTCGCATTCTTTAATTAAATCTAATTTTGTTGCTATTCATTCAAATAGGAAAACAAAAAATGTATCTTTGTTTTCCGAAAATATCATTACTTATTCCGAAATTGAAATTGCTTTTTCCGAATTTGAGTTTATCGCTTCCGAAATTGAATTTACTTTATCCGAAATTAATTACACTCTTTCTGAAGTTAAATGCATGTAATGTACATTAAATTTCAGAAATCTTTTCCGAAATTTAAGGTACTTTATCCGTGAGGTTGAAAAGGTGTAGATGTACTTTTAAATATACCTTGGCAGCAATAAGTTTACATATACATATTTTACTTACAGATATTATTTATTTGTTATCATGTATATTATAGATGTCGGATTATTGAATGTTTGGAACACGTTCGCTTTTAAACCAAACTGTTGCTGGTCTCTTTGTCCAAGTATTTCAGAATTAACGGTTATTATGATGAAACTCAGATCACAAGGTAATACATTGGTCGTGACTTCCTGTGATTGCGGCGGCATAGATAGATAGATAGATAGATAGAGAATTTATTTTCCTCAAGAAAAGACAATTTACAATTGTATCAGGAATAGTCAAAAATTCATCAAATTTAACACTAAAACTAACCTAACCTATAAAGCTAATCTTAGCTCTAAAATTTTGTTAAAAACATAGAAACATAGAAATACTACAAATGAAAACACAAACATCTTAAAAGTCAGCAATACTATACAAACATTTTAAAAGAAGATAAGCATGTGGTTATTGTGAGCATGGTACTTTGAAATGAAAGGAAACTAAGTACCTAAATGTTAAAACTTCAATATTTTGACGTATACTATCGCAAAATAACACATTATTCATGGTAGTTTAATAATTTGTACTTGTAGGAAACCCTTTTTAAAAAATCTACTGCAACATTGTGCTTCATCAAGATAGGCGGTATTATAAATATGAGTAAAAAAATGAAATGCTCGAATCTAGAACTGTTTTTCGAATGGATAATTATTCGAACGGATAGCTTTTCGAAAAGACAAATATTCGAAAGGACCGTTTTTCGAAAATATTAAATTAGAGAAAACATAAAGATAATTTTGTTATGACAGGCATATGCATATAGGCGACTATAATATAAATGTTAATAGGTATTATTAGGGCTTTGCATGGCCCTTCGCTCGCTACGGGGGCTCAATTAACAAGAACTAACCAAGTGCTAACCAAAACTAACCCAAGACTAACCCAAACTAACCCAGAACTAGAAAAAAAGGTAAATTAATAAAAAACATTAAACATAACATCTGTCGCGACGGACGGGAATCGAACCCGCAGCGCCGAAATGACAGGCAAGAACGCTACCTTCTACACCACCGTTGCAGAAATTTTGCTAAAACGGTAAATGGGACTAACCCAAACTAAATCAAAGATTCGAAAAATGGTCCATTCGAAGAATTACACATTCGAAAAATTGTCGATTCGAAGAATTGTCTTTTCGAAGAAATGTCCATTCGAAGAAATGTGGTTTGAAGAACTGTCGTTCGAATAATTGTAATTCGGAAAACCATCCGGATTGAAAATGCACAGTTCTTTACAAGATAGAGTAAATAAATTATTATGTATATGGTTACATTATTTATTATTTTGATCGTATTATTTTTTTGTTTCAGGTAAGTCGAGTCAAACAACCAACGACTTATTGCTTAAGTAGTTACTGCTTGTGGTAAGTAATTAGCTATTTAATATATTCGACCTTCTTCCGACATCCACCACCTGCTGTCCTGCTGATCATTTGTTATTATTAATTATACAAATGCAATATCTTTTATTTATTTAAATTAAAATTCAAATAGTATTTATTTGCCACAAAACGAAAATACACAGAATATAAATTTATGTAAAGATAATTCTTGGCAAATTGGACAATCTGCCGTTTATATAAAAAAAAGGGCAGAAAATAGCGAAAGTACATCCACTCCAGAGTTGCGTTATGGGTCTTAGAAGAAATGCACAAAAGTGACAGTTAATGGGTGGAGGTAGATGCAATTTATGTAATTTCAAAAATGTAAAAACAAATCCATTAGCTTTTTCTGCTAGATTAGAACTGATTATGGTTGTTTTGTTGGCTGCGCCCCCGAAGCGAGCGGATGGCCATGCGTTTTTCCTCACTAATCTAGCTCTCCCCATTAACTGTCACGTTTGTGCATTCCTATTGGTTTAATTAAGACCCAGAACGGAACTGCGTACTCGCCCCAGAAAAGAATGTGGATGGCGACCAACGAGCGGAAACCGTAAAGCGAAAGAGAAGAACAAGACCAAATGGGCTGGAGCGCAAATGAATGACTCCAGGGCGCGTTGATCGAACACAAACACCCACAAGTAAAAAAGCAACAATACAACATTCAAAACTTGGACGCTACAGAAACTATTGCTAAAGCAATTTTTTTTAAATAAATTTAGAAAAATTAATGGGAGAGAAATTTCTCACCTCAATTGACAACCCATTCCACATTTGAATAGCCGAAAGATAAATGATTTCTAAATTGAAGCAGTTCTATGCAGAGGCAGAGCAAAATCTTGATTATATCTAGTATTATGCGGATGAATAGCAATTGAAAAAATATCACTTAAATATACAGGTTTATTTCTTTTAAGAATTCTATAAATAAAATTATACGTATGCAGTTTTCTACAATGTTCCATATTAAGTATGGCTGCGTTATTTAAATATGGCGTTATGTACTGTCGATAGGGAATATTATATGAAAATCTCGTGCAGCTATTTTCAACTTTTTGCATGATTCTTCGGGTCGTCGGCGTCGAGGGTAATGAGTCTTCGTATACAGTATAGCCATAATCAACAAGGACAATATCGCATAGGTATAGTACTTGTGTTTAGTTGCAAGGTCCCTTTTTGTATAAAATTTTTAGAGGAAGATATGCAGTTTTAATTTTTTATTTTATATGTGACTGAAAATTAAGTCTGATATCAAACGTTATGCCTACAATTTTTGCCTGCCATAAGTAGGGTTAGTTTGAGGGCGTGGTTTTCTTGCCTTTTTGTGGAACAGGCTGTACTCGAGGCGACTTTCCAAGAAGATGGGTAAATCCCTTTTCCGTAAGACAGAGAAAAAAGTCTGGAAAAAATGGGTGTTAGTTTGTTGGCGCAGTTCTTTAGCATGATTTCAGGTATTTCATCCGGCCCTGATGTCATTTGCGTATCTAGCTCTTGGAGGATTTTACGAATGTCACGGTGGTGAAAGTTAACTTCTGTCATGATTGTGTTGATGTTGGATGTAGTGGAGAGAGCCTTGCCATGGAGAAGTTTAAGGTAGAGTGCGATGAAAATTTTCCTTAGCGTAATAGTACAATTATTGCAAAATAATATCGTTAAAAAACTGATCAACGTGCATGGGATACTAAATTACAGCTAAGCAATGAAATATAAAATAAATGTAGCATGACAATAATAATGAGTGTGATTGATAGATTCGCAAACGATGATAAAGTTCTTATATTAGATCGTATGGTTATTGTATTTCATGATACGGTTAATTGGGTTGTATATTTCAATTTTTTTGTTAGTTTGGGTTAGTTGCCTTAAGAGAAAAGAATCTGGACAGTCAACAGAGTTGCTCAGAACTGTGTCACTCCAATCATTTGCAAAATAACTTTTCTCTCTATAAACCTAACCTTTTTGGAATAGGTATTTTTAGGTATTTTTTGAACTACATTGAGTACCAAAATTCGATGCTAAAGTTTCATGTTTTGCTCGACTCCACCAGGATTCCAGTCATTATCAATTTAGTAATTCTTTTAAATTATTTTGTTTTATTTTTAATCCCAGAAAAAATACTTTCTATTTCCTAGTTCTCGATTGTTTTAATGGTTCTGCTTTCTGAGTAATCTTACGATTAGTTTAAATTCTATTTTGTTACATTAGATTCCCCTAACGCATTTTTATGAAGTGTCTTTGTTGTGTACCTTAAAAGTTGATGCTTTTGCTTATAACAAAACATCCGTGCTATTTCAAATGTTTTTTTTTCAATTTGTTTTACTTATTTAAGATTTTTTAGTTTAATGTAAAATTTCATTGTGTAGGTATATAATTTTAAACTTTCCAAGAGCTTCTGCTTACATTTTTAATACCTATATTATTTAGCAAGCAAATTATTGATAGCTATCTTTTCCTTTTAACTTCTATTGTTAAGTTTCCGCACAAAAAATATGGGACATATTTTCTTTTCCCATTTCCCTCATAATTTCTGCCAAAAGTGCTACATCGAAGGTAATGAACAAATTAATAACTTTCAGTCTTTCAGCCCCTCGTTTTTCTTGCCGAGACTGAATTATTAGAGGGAACGATACAACGAAATGTAATATCCGGGGCGAAATGATGAAAATTAAATAAATAACGCAAACGGCAGGGTATTTTCACCTTTCCGGTAATGATGCTGCTGCCTGCATCCTCTCCTGCTCAGATTATGCCTGGTTTGCTTATTGAAAATGATTTAATGTTTTGTATTAAATCGCTGATAAAGTCTCCGGTTTGATTATTGAAAATGATTTTTTTTTTGTATTAATTAATAATTTCCTGGCAAATGCGTCAGTACAACATAACTAATTATTTTTTGAAAGTGTATAAGCTGTGTATGTAAAAATTGCGAATTAACAGTGAAATAATTAAGTGCCTTCAGCCCAAGACTCAAAACGCCACGCTATTTCTCCCATCTTAATATGGACGCAATTTATTATATAGGCAAGGCTTCTTTACGTTTCATTCCCTTAATTTAAGTATATTTAAGAAAATCATCAGCTGTATTTTTCAGCCATATAAAGAAGGTATTGAACTGTTCAGGGTCTAAGATAGGGCCATCAGATATTTTTGATTTATTACCACTGGATTCGATGTTTATAATCTACCATGATATTCTTGATGGATTACTGAAATGTCTTGTAAATGAATCGCTAACCCTAACTTTAACATTTCGGCGGTCTGTGTGTTAATCTGAACGGAAAATTATTCACTAAAGAACGAAACATATCTTCCAGTAATATCTTCACTGATGTATCAGTTCCGTAATATTTTTCTTGAGAGATCAGATAGGAGGAAATCTATAATAATAGTGAGCTTTTAAATGCTGTGTTGCGTAAATATCTGGAGCTTTTGCTCTTAGAAAGCCTAGAATTCTGTAAGCCACAGGAAAGCACCCGTTGATAATCTTACAGTAGATATGCAGTGTCTTTTAATTTTTCAAAATTTTGCGTAACTAAGCTATGAAAATCAAACAGAGTTTACTTCGTTGAAAAGAGTATATATAATATAATATAATATCAGCACAAAATGTATTTAGTAACCGGTATGAATGTTTTCCCAATATCTGAATAATTACGCTTTCAAAATATCTTTACTGCACTCAGAGCAGCATGACATCTAATAAATACGATACAATTTCTTATATTTTTTTGCATTGGTAGTAAATAGGATTGAGCCGTCACACTCTGATATGTGACGCTCATTCGGGTAAAGTCGGCCGTTTATACAAGGTGAGCTAGTTGAATTTAAACTTTTTGCTATTTCGAATTTCACCACGACTCGTCACCACTTAACATTTTATTACTGTAAAACCGAATAATCTGGAGCAGCCAAACTTTCATACATTAAATAGGAGGAGCGTTATAAGATCCTTTACACAAATAGTGCACTATATAAAAATCGGCCTTTCCTATTGGTCGATCCGCTTGGACCTCCGCTCGCTTCGCTCGCTACGGAGGCTCAAGAAAAGGAATCTAACCAGGTGCTAACCCAAACTAACCCAGGACATACCCAAAATCAAGAAAAAAACTGTTTAGAAACATAATCTTAAATAAAAAAATAAAAAATAGCAACGGGGTTCGAACCTAGGCCGTCCAGGTGAGACCCAACTTTTTTGAACTTGAACATTTATTTACTTCTTTCATTACAGCAATTATAATAAAAAGATCTACGTATATGTAACTTAATCATGCTCGCAAATTCCCTTACATAAGAGTTTATGGAACAGGGCGCGTGAAGTATCAACAGGTAGACAGTTATTGGCCTAATATATACATATAAATCCTTATTTTCTATTGTAACATTACAACCTTTCGTTCTGCTGGAGCCCAGCTCCCTATAACGAATTGTCAGTGTCGTGAAAAGATACAAATTTGAAATTATTTTGCAGGACGGTTTTAAATGTGAGTTATTTTTTGAAGGAAAAACTATATACGAAAAAACCTCCCAACTGTATAAACCTCTACACCACCAGAGCTCTTGACAGAAATCGATTGCATCACGCAGACATATCGTAATACGAGATGGATCGACCAATAGGAGAGGTCGATTTTTACGTAGTGCAATATTTGTGTAAAGGATCTTTAAATGCATAGGAGGATATGGTCAGAACATTCCAAAACTGCGTCGATCCGGTTAAGAATGGTCATTTTTAGTTCGAAAAATCTACTTTAAGCCTACGTGCCAGCCAAAGCAAGGCAATTTTCAAGAAATGAATATCAGATTTGTATTTGTAAACCTCGCCGAATCTCTGCTACAGAAAAGGTTTTGTCAAAATTCTTCGCAAAGTTTTCAATATTTCTACAATTTACGAGTCTGAGTAGATTGCTGATTAATTATAGAAAATTTGAAGGAATATGTATTAGGCCGGAGCAAAATTATTTTCAAATTTTTACATGGCCTGGGTGTGGAATAGTTGTCTTTTAACTTACCAAAAACAGTGGTAATTTCTTTATATTAATGTTAAGAGGATCCTTTTTTCAATCAAACTTAATCAAAATCCCGAAAAAATTAATATTCTCTCAACAACCCAGAATCCACCACGATGAGGCGGCTACCGTCCTATATCCCTCCCTCTTCTCTCGGCCGGCCTAATTTCCTCAATTTTCCACAAAATATTCCTACTTTAACTATAACCTGCCAAAAGGCGGGTGTTGCTATCCTTGACAGTGGATTGACATTTGGCGATTTTTCAGATATTCACGATAATAATAAACAAGTGTGTGCTAATTAATTAGTGATTATTGTAAAAATTGTGGCGTATTTTAACTGTGTTTATTGGCATTGGTGCTTAAAAGGCGACGGTGACCACGGCGAAGGCGATTCGGCGATGGAAGACGAAACAGTTTCCATGGTACATAAGCTGTTGAAAGGCGGTTTGGCAACTAGTATCCAGCAGATTGTGGCGGCCGAAATGGCAAGGGCGGCGAAGCAAAAGGCGGCCGAAATGGTAAAGGCGACGAAACAAAGGGCGGCGGTTGGTACTGGCGGTACCAAGGGCAACAAGAAGGGCGAAAAATCAGGTGAGAGTGTTCCTCAGGCGGTAGTAGAGCATGCTTGTAGCGATAGGGCGGACTCCGCTTGCAGTTCAGGCTGTATAGGGTCAAAGGCAAGGGCAGGCGGCGACATTATTGACCCTTTCGATCCTGATAGCCGGGACTGTAACGTAGTCAGGTGGTTGAGCAAAATTGATCAGTTGGGCGATATTCATGAATGGTTGAACTATGAGAGAGCGTATTTTATGCAGGCGAAATTGCAAGGCGCAGCAAGGGGCTGGTTTAATCGACTTGATGAATATGACCTCTCATGGGAACACTGGAAGGCGGCTCTTAGGAAGGCGTTTCCTAGAGTGCATGACTTTGCTCAGTTGCTCATGGAGATGATAGCGAGGGTTAAATTGGACGGCGAAACCATGACCCATTGTTATCATGATAAAATGGCGTTGATCGAAAGGTGTGGGCTTTCAGGCACAAAGGCTCTTTCGTGTCTGATTGACGGTCTACCTCTCGATCTACAGGCGAATGCGAGGGCATTTGGTTGCTCTTCCCCTGGCGACTTGTATACTGGCTTTCTTTCCTCTTTTGACAGATATCGGCGTCCATCAACCGATATTGTGGAATTGGAGGGGCAAGGAAGTCCAGGATCATGCGCAGGCGAGGGCGACGAAGACTTTGCGGTCTTCTGAGGCGATTCTCAAATTGAGAGAGGCGTTTGGCAAATTTTGGGTATCCAAGGCGTACTATTTCCAACTGCTGGCGCGGGCTGGCGTTTACGAGCAAGGCGTTTGCTGACATTTTGGCGAGGCGAGGTGTAAAATACCGAGGGCGAAAGGTTAGGTTAAAAGGTGCATGCAAGTGAGTCTAACTGGCGAGGTGCAAAGGGCAAATGGTCAGGTTGAAAGGTGCATGCAAGTGAGTTTAACTGGCGAGGTGCAAATGGCGAATGCTCTGTTGGCGAAAGGCGAGAGCTATGGCGATTTAAGGTCCAAACTTCTTATTGAGATAGCAAAAGGCGAGTGAAAATCTGACAAAGGCGTAATATAAAGGTGATATTCGATAAAAGGCGTAAGGTTGCAACCACAGGCGAAACCCTTAGGGTAGGCGATTTGGTGTTATGGCGAATGCACAAATCGATAAGATCTGGTTGATTTACTGGCGAGTTAAATTAATGAGGGCATTAATTGTTGCAAGATGGCCGAATGTAACAAGCAAATTTTGGAGAGGCGACGTGCGACGTTCAAATAGGCCAGGACGTGACAACCCTGGAAAACGAATGGCGCAGCAGTAGAATCGAATCGGTGTTATATAATACGGAGTATATAGATAGATAAGGCGTAGATATAGTTATTGTACGATAGCAGAGTCGACTCATGGCGTTATGTAATTATGATAACTGTACTGGCGAAGGTGTATTGGCGAAATAAAACGTGTTACTAAAAATGTATTGTTTACAAAGTACTTGCTTGGAAATATCAAGAACACTGGGGCCTTTCTTGCTTTCAGCCTTTAAATAAATAGGCAACACTTTATAACTAGTTTATTAACAAATATACACAATTTAACATTAAAATGAACAATTTATGAAATTAACATTAGATAGAAGGAAATACAGCACTTGATTTTGAATAGATTTATCGTCAATTTGCGAATTGCTAGTTGGTTCAGCAAAAGAGGATGATTGGGCTTCAAATTGAAGGCCGGCCTTCTTGCCATTCTGTTCTTGGTGAGGATTCGAGTTGTAACATTTTTGCAGTTTTTAGTTTACTACAAAAGGATTCATTGATATATCCTTCTGAAACTGTGGATTATTTCCCACCTCAGTGTCTTTATAGGCTTAAAATGTTTCCTTCATTAGCCAACAAAGTAGCAGAGGAACCAGTATATAGAGCTGCGGCTCCGATAAATTCAAAAACTCTGCGATTTCCCAAGGAATTTTGGCATTAAGTATTTACTCCTATAGGTTGGACAGAAAGTCTCTTGTGGGGTGTTTGTGGGATACGAAAGTCGACGTGTTTTCGGTAACTCTCTAGTCCCTTGCTAATAACAAACGATCTTGGTTTATCGGTTTTGTAAGTGGAATTCTTACCAGAAAAATAACATCTTTTTTCTTCAAACGTCAGTAAATCCGTCATTACTCGACTGTGTAGGCGGCCGTGAAGTTTCGTTTTTCCTCCGCCGGAGCTTTACTTTTCACTTTTCCGCCGGCGGAGGTAAAAGTGTTGTCATAGCAACATAGATACAAACAAACAACAAAATAAGCGCCAACAACTCGAGATTTATTAAACTAAAATTTGTATTTATCACTCAATTTTTGCACTGCATTTCTAAAAATCACTAATTTAGGAACAAATTGGTTATTATTTAATCGAACTTACCCAATAACTGCTTATCAATACGGAATTAAAACGCAATCGGAGACGCAATTTTAAAAAAATAATTATCGTTGACAGTGTCCACTGACAGCTTTAGGTTACATTACTATAGCAACAACCCGTGCCTATTCACCGACACCGGTCTAAGCCCCCTTCCGAACCCACTTATCTTTAATAATAATTATTATTATTACTATTAAAAAGAGATGTTTTTGTATTAATTTGTCGACATTTGAAGAAAAAACAGCATATTTTATTTGGAGGAAAAGTTACTTTTCCTCCATATAAAATAATATACTATTTCTTCTATGGCATCAATGGTCAATCCCTTCTACAAGCACCTGTCATTTCAAATTCCAAAATGGCTGAATGTCATCTAGTAATGACTGGTTAACGATATTAACTGATTCAAAAATGAAACTGAAAGTGATAATTTTCTGTAATAAATTAAAACCACCATAAAGAAAAGATATATTATTGGAATAGGATCATTGTATAATAGACCAAGGTTTATAAGTTAGGGTGGGTCAACAGATCTTCCTTATCCATCTTTTACACGCTTCATTTTATTTTTAGATAAAATTTTTCTTCATTGAATCGAAATTGGATTGTTGAATCGGAGTTGATCAAAACGTGATAAATATGGATTTTGGTTGAAATCCGGTTCAATTGGATCGATTTAAATGTATCATAATTTCTTGCTTTATTCGTAGTCATTGAGTTAATAATAATTAATTGTGATAGTGTCCATTTTGATTTGTGCTTATTAATAATAATTTATAATGGCACCTCCAAAGAGTAAAATTTGGAATAATTTTTCAAAAAAAAGGATTTATATTTAACACAACGGAGAGCGTACTCTTAGCTTAACAAGTAAACTGTAATTTGTAACATGAATAATTAAAATCTCAAAGTTATATTCTTATATGTGTGTCAATATATAGCGTTAGTACCGATATATCGTTTCTATATATCATTTGATTTAATATATCCTGTAAAATGTCATCTCCACTAGGCAATTCCCATAACGATTGTGAACATGAAAAAAACGCCAGCGAGCTGCAACCCCTTGTATAAATACCGATACAGCGTTTTTTCTTTGTCTCTCTTAAGTTGAAAGCAAACAGAAAGCATACCGTAATAACGTACGCTATGAATTATTAAATTTTAGTCAGCGAAAGGTGTATTTAGGTAAAAAGCGTCATTTACGTGAAAATGGGTGTGCGTGGAAACTGATATACATCATTTGGGCATTAGAGGCATTATTTTTATGTTTGGATGTTTGAATTTTATGAGAAATGTAATAATTCACAGAGTTTCATGGTGTTTACATACCTGCCTCGTTTACGACAGTAGATAGGAGTCATTTTATAAATTTGATATACAAAGTTTTATTGGAACTGTTTAGAAAACAAGTATTAATGTTAATCCATAATATTTTTCTAACATTAATAACATAAACGCATATAAAGAAATGTGAGCTAACACGCTGAGTAAAATGTGCATTTATCTGAGAGTATTTTATTCTTCATTGTTTGAAATTTTTTTTAATGATACTTCATATTCATCTGTAAATGTAGTGGTCTCAAAATAGTATTGTTCTACCCAGTGGTTTTGGAATGTTTGTTTAATTTACTCTTGCGCTGTTTTGACAAGTTGGTGAAGGCTCTTATTAATCCAGCCTCATATCGTTACAGATTTTCGTCTAGCTAGCTCATGTGTCACGGCCATGAATTTTTGCACCAAGCGCGCGCAAAGGAATTTCGGTTCCAAAATTATAATAATTAGTTATTGGATTACTACCGTGGTCGTTAGTTTGGCTTAGTCCGCCAGCCTGCGCCCCTATCAAGCAGTATATGTGATTTATACGATCTCGAACAGCTTTCGTTCGGTTCTGACTCGGTCTTAAACCGCTTTGTCAAAGATCGTTTCAATCCATCACATTGATCGCTGAATGTGATACGAGGCCTCCAATATAGCTGGCAGATTACTGCAGATGAGTGGTTGTTATATACTTATTGGAGTGTTTTGCTTTTTGAAACTTTTTGTCGTTGCCTGATGTTTTTCTGGCTCTTTTGTGTCTATTTTAACTGCAAATGAGTGGTTGTTATATAATTATGGAGTGTTTTACTGTTTGAAACTTTTTATCACTTTTTATCACTCCTTGATTAGGAGAAACTAAGTCACACTTTTTTTACAAAATAAACTTTCAATTAAACTTAAAAAAAGAGGATATAATTAAAGATATTATTTTGTTGTCTTTTGTCTTTTGTGTTCGCTGAAATGGGTTTCACATTCGAGAGTTGTCCGCCAACAAGTTTGGGGTCCACTATACCGCTATTCCATTTGAGCAATTTGCTGGTGAAATCTTTGACCGTGTTCATCTGAAGCTGCATCTAAGAATCCCAAATGCGGGTGAAGAAAATGCAGCTTAAATGACATGTTACAACCTAATTCCTTGCAAAATTCTTCAACTAGTTCTCGACAATTCTCCGACTTCTTATTCCCTAGTAAGTTGCTACACACATTTTTAATGGCAGTTCACCCTCTATTTTCTTCTTCCAAAAGTGATGTTTCAAAATTGTTATCCTTGAAAAGTTTTCGTATTTTCGAACCAACGAACATGTCTTGTTTAAGCTAACTATTTCCTTCCCTATTAGGGGTTTAATAATTTTTTCCCCTGGTTTTATGTGCGGTGGAGGTAAATGGATTTTCTGTTGCTCAACTCAACTAAGGGTTCATTAAGGACGTTTTTCAGATAAAGGTATATTATGATGCTGAATACTTAATGCTTTGAAGTAATATATATACCCATATTCTCCTATGTTTACTTTATTTCTACAGAATGAATCGCAGGAAGGGATGGTTGCTGATTGAGTAAGCAATAAAGCTGCCTTTAGACTTGTCTTCGAACAATCAATAAATAGATAGGTTTATACGAAAGGCGTTCGTTTACCAAACATGAAATATCGTGAGGGTAAACAAGTCATTGTCCATTGCAAAGATACTGCCCCATCCTTTTCGCAGTGTGTAGATATGTTCACCCTTGAAATATCGTGAGAGTAAACTAAGTCATTGTCCATTGCAAAAATACTTCCCAACGCGTAGAAATGTTCATCCCCTCGTATAGGAGATTCCACTGCTGTAGACGAGATGCCTTTGTTTTGGGAAGATCGAACCTTGTGAGTATCATTTAAGCAACCCATTAAGGTTCTGGAGCAAATTTTAGGAGCCCAAATTTGGTCTCAATCTCAAACTTTGTAACCAAAATATTACTCGTTACCTTTTCTTACAAGCGGACTTAAAGTCGTTCGTTGGGGTTCAAAGTACCACATAATATGTAACAGAAATTGTTCGGTTTGTTGGTACAGGATCGCATCGTTTATGCGCAATCAAAATAGCCGTACTAATAATACTATTTAAATGGACTCCGTCCATATCGCATACGCACAAAGAAAAAAAATGTGCCTCACCTTTATAAGCATACAACTGAAGTGAAACTTTTGAAAGAGGTATTAGGAATGGAGTTTATTTTTTTAAGCTTTTTTTCCTCAACTTTTACTTCCAGTTTTGATACTCTTTTTTCCTTTTCTTTTCAATTTTTTTTCGCCGAAAACCGCGTTTCTCTATCTTTTTTTTTGTTTATCAATTTTTTTCTTTATTTCGTTTTATAATAGTTTTATTTTTTCCAAACAATTTTTTTATTACTATTTTTTCCTATTCTATAACACTCTTATTAACTTTCCGAAAATCTTTTGTTTTTTTTATTATTATTTTTTACTTATTTCGTTTTATAATACTTTTATTAACTTTCCGAACGTTTTTTTACGTTTTTTTCATTTTGTTTCCATCCTCGACTTCGTAGTTGAACTAACTCAAACCGCGTTTCTTTAACTTTATATTTTTTCTTATTTCGTATTATTATACTTTTATTAACTTTCCGAAGAAATTTTTTCGTTTTTTTCAATTTGTTCCCCTGTTTTCGAAAGATTTTGAGTATCCGGGAGGCGGGGGGAGTAGGGTATAATTTCCTCCCATTGATGACCCCGAGACACGGGGTCATCGCTTGTTGCATTTTCGATCCGAAGCTCCGTTGCAGAGATATCGTCAAAAAACGGGATTTTCCCAGAATCGTCCCTTAAATTAGAGCCTCGGTCCCCCCCCCCCATATGGTCAAATGTAGCACCCCCTGAGAGCCACCTACCATAAAAATTTCGATTTTAGTTTTTTTCTGTCTCGCTAAAGAAGTTTCACTTCAATATCTAAATAAGTTACTGTTGCTTTACAACTGCTAACTCGTGAATATTTGTATCTGCTCTGTAGTCCCTTCGGGCACTTTCGACCGCCCGTGCCATCGAGATGGGAGCAAAGTATCGAGTGTCCAAAGTTTCGAAAACGTTATTTCACTTTTCGTATGACCCTCCGCTCGCTTCGCTCGCTACGGGGGCTCAAGAAAAGGAAACTAACCAGGTGCTAACCCAATCTAACCCAAGACATACCCAAAATCAAGAAAAGAATCATTTTGTCGAAAGCTTCGGGTCCGCTCGGAATTTTCGATACTTTGCACATTCGATACTTTGTGGCTTTCCCTTGCCATCAGCACTCTTTTTATTGGTCAGAACGTATTGCCCACGTTCTCTAAATTCGGATACGTGACCAGACTCTTTCCAGATGAGTCTAGGGATTACACAAGTGGAAGATATTCAAGATGCAGAACACTCTTCGCAATTTTTGAAGTGCTTCATTCCGAACGATCCTCGTATAACATTATTTTGTTTGGGCTTAGGTAGTAAACGAAATGTTTTATAGCAGTCTACGGATTATAGGTATTTTCATAAAATATTAAAATGCCATTTACTCAAATAAATTTTGATCATTTAATCCGGAATACACGAAACGAAATAATATATATAGCCTAAGGCGGACATTTATTTGTAAAATGTGAAATGCATGTACAGTTGAACTGATTACAAATACTTGTAAATGCAATTTGGATGAAGGGATATTTTTCCTCTCTGGCCACAAAATCTATCATGCCGCTGGTATAGAGTGCATTATGGAATTACAACAAAAGGCCTTTTATTGAATTGGAAGTTTCAAAGGTACGATGCGTTATATCAGTATTAAACTAAACAAAATGAATGTATTATTGAAATTCGGATCATATTTATTTATTAATTATCTTTTTTGTTTATTGAAAAAATATTTTATTAATAATTTATAATGTGGAAAAATAACCGTATCTCTCCATTGAAATGGAAGAGACCATTTCCATGTACTTTAATAATAGTAGCTTCAAATTGCTAAATATATTAGACAAAAACAAATTTGTATGAATTATTATGAAAAAACAGAACTATAAAGTGAAAAGTAGGTATCATTCATTTGCCTCTGAAAACCCGCTGGTTGTCAGTTCTACTCTGTTTAAAGCACGTTTGGACACCAAGACTCAGTTTACTGATGGCTTTGCTGTTAATCAAGAGAATGCAGCGCAAATTATTGATAAATATGCAAAACAATGGATATTAGATAATGAATTTGGATTCAAATTGCAAACTTAATTTAAATTTTTCATCACATTTGTAAGTAGTTGAGTATTGTAAATAGGGACTATAAGGCCTTTAGTGATATTAATAAAACAATCCGAAAAAAAACATTTCTTTATTCGGGAAGCAATCATGAAGTTGATTGCTAAAAGAAGAAAATCGATGTGTGCTTAAGACCACACTACAGAAGTGAAAGCCTCAATAAAGTGATATTAAAAACTAAATGAAATTTTAAAAAAATTTCTTCCAGATGCCGAGCATCGATTCCGGTACCTCTCGCATGCTGGGCGAACGCTCTACCTCTGAGCTACGGTGCCATTGAAATACTTGTGTCAAAAATGAATATAAGTATTTAGAGCGATTTTTTGGTATACTGTACTGTACTCGTAACCAGATCCTTTGGTTTTCCAGTGTCAAAATTCGAAATCGCTAGTTTCGAATTCATCTATCTCATTCTGTATGAAAGGACTTATTATTTCTACAATGTCTTTTTGTACAATTTTTTACTTAGATTCTCGTCAAATAATCCATTTTTTCTGTACAAAAAAATCTCTTGAGATCAACAAACACCGCCAACACCACTTGATTTTGGTCCAGTACTTATTTCCAATGGTTTTCCTTAAAGCCGGACTAAATTTCAATCAATATATTGTTTTTATTGAAGTGAATTATAAATTGTTTACACAAAGTTCAAGGATCTCTTCATAAAGAAGCATCATATATAATGGCCTATATTTGTCACATTTTTTTGTGTTTTACACTGGAGCCACTACCGATTCTTTCAATTACGTTGGAATTTGAGGGTCTTCGACTGATTTCCAGCCATAATGTTCCCAAATTAACTTCGAGCAAAACGTTTGTTTGTGTATTCAACATTTCTAATTTTCTCTTCATTTATGTATAAAAATGTTTACACCAATGATGGTTTGAGAAAGTCATACTTAGTTCGTATTCGAGTGTTTGTACTCTGCAATCACGTTAATCCATCTTCGAAATCAAGATTGAAGTTTTGGAAACTACACTCGTGTCACTATATTTAAGTAATCTCTATATTACATTATATTTATAAATTCAAAATTATCATTTCATTAATAATAAGGATTTTCAATTTTTAATTACTTTTAAAAAGATCAGACATTTTCTAAACCAAAAGCGCATTTTTATTATAGCCATGTTAAAATTAACAATAAATTGTTCTCAGTGCTTATAATGATTGTTGGCATTGGCATCGTTGGGTGTAGATCCATCGCTAAAAAGGAAGGTTTTTGTTCATATTGTTTTAATACTTTCACGCCCTTGACGTACTGTGAAAGCAAGTATATGATGGTTTTAATTAAAAAAAGTTTTGGTGGGTAATTAACATTCGATTTTCCTTAAAACAACAGTTAGATATGTCAAACGTTATTACGGGTATTGAAATTTCAAAAATTCGAAATTGACAAAGCATATTATCGTTCCGTTAAAGCAGAATGGCTTTTAGTTAATTAAAAAATAAATTTACTTTTATGAGAGCAAACAAATTCGTAAGCTGTTTTTCGGTGATTCAAAGGCAAAAGTTTGCCTTCCGAATGCTAATTTTAATTTGCAAAACAAACAGGTGTATTTTTTAACGTACGCTTTTAAACACCTTAACACTTAGTGGCATTCTACATTGTTAGAAAACCGCTAAATAATTCGAATGTGCTGATTACATTTATAATTTCTGTTTAAGCTACCACACTAGTTCTAGGGGTGGAAAACATGGCTAGGACTTTTGGAAGTGTGACATGTTCGGACTTTTGGAAATGTGACATGTTCATATAAAAGCCTTAAGGAGTATTCGCATTTATAATCTCACTGACCTCAAAGCTCCCACTATATTCCATATAGCCTGGTAAGATATAAAGCTTGCCTAGAAAAATATGAAAGAGTGTATTATGACGTAATCAGCATGGGGAGCTTCACTTTGAAAGTAAACTAATGAAGTCAGATCAGATGAATATATTTTGATTAAAACTTGGAAGTAGCACTTTCCCTTAACGCAAATTATTCCGTTAATAACTTCTTAAAAGCTGAAAATTTCCTAAGAAAATTACAATTTACACATTTAACAGAAAAATCTAGGAGACACTCTCTCGATCCAAGAGAAGCGCGACTTACCCAGAACTATCTAAAAAGTAGCTCGAAAGGAGGTGGTTCCAAGACAACACTTCTAGATCCGCTGTTGCGACACAAAGTGATTTTGCGATTTATCCAGGCTTTATCCGAACTGCACGTGAACGAGTTTTAGGGATATGAAGACATGGATGAGGAGGTAGAATGCTATATGCTCACTTAATGGACATAATGTATCTTTAATATTGAGATTAGATGTGGCTCGAAGAGTAACAAACAGGTTCATGTAACACTAAATATTTGAACTCTACACTGGCCTTCACGCAGTCCTGAAATTTGAATGTCTCGGAATATTTAAGGTACTATAGTGAAAGAAACAAACTAAGATCGAAGCCACTGATTTCATTCTCAAAATGCAAAATATTGATGGGAAGGAATACAGGAGGTGTGGAACGAATACACTTTAAAATACAGTCAATGGATGCCGTGTTATATCAAATTAACGAGAGACGCTCATATATCAGTATATGGAAAGGCTATGTTTCAGATAAACTGTTTTGTCTTTTTGACTCTTCGGTTAGTCCCCCACTTCTATCCTCACCGAACTCCTTACCGCTGAACCCCCACCTAACTTCAAACCGCAATCCCCCTACCTTGGTGACCAAATGACCTACTTTCCGCTTCTATCCTCACTACCTAACCTCACTTTTATCCCCACCAATGGCCTGCTTCCGAATGAATAAAAACAGTCCACCACCCCAACTCTTATATCACATCAAATAAAAGCCGTAACAGCATGTCGGCAGCAGTGCCAGTTGATTTGTCGTGGGATGAAGAACCTTGCAAATCTTATAATCCGAAAGAAACCTTATTTTCCGATTTGTCTTCTAAATTGACACAGTAAGCCTTGGCACATGTTGGCGTTCCTGCAAACTCATCTTTCATACGTTCTAATATAGATTCGTTTTTAATATATTTATTGTTTCCATTATAATTAAAAGTATCAAATCCGAAATTTTTCTGAGTGTATCTATAGAAATTGTTTGTTTTTGCTTGCAACATCAAACTATATGTATCAGTGTACAATAAAACTGCATTGTCACCGTATTTACTTTTAATCCTGATGAAAGTCATATATTATAGTTTTAAACGGGTTTGTTATAGGTTACTTCACTCACTTTATTTGAATTGCAACCAGAACCAACCTCTTGCTTATTCTCAATATTGTTCCAACGCGTTATTAATTTTTTATCCACTCGTTTATCAAATTGCATTATTGTATAATTTATAGCAATCTTTTTCCATTATATATTTAGACTTGTTTTGCAGTTCAGTATTTAAATCAATATAAGGTTTAAATTTAATAGCCCTATTAATTATCTTGAATTTTTGTAATCCATTTTGCAAGGCTTGTTTAAGGTTTCGATAATGGATAACCCATTTTTCATTATAATTTAAATTAGAAATAAATTTTTTTGCTTTGCCTCTGTTGGACATACATTTTCTGCTAAAAAATGATAGTTCGTTGTGATTTTCATCTAAATTTAAAGAATATCTCATATCTACTTCGCAGCTTCATCTGAAACCTTGAATCGCTGAAAACTCGAAAGCAAAGGTGCGAGTTGGGAATGCTTCGTCAGAAACATTTAATATCCGCACAGACCTGCAGCAGGAAGGCCCTATATATTCTTTACTTTTTAACCTTGCGCTGGACTGGGCCATGAAAAAGTCTCCCCGCAACTAACGCCGGATTTAGCTATGGATGGATGCTGTTGTGCATAATACCAGAGATGTTAAGGATGTGTTCTCCTCTTTTGAAACTCAAGCTCAAAAAACGCGATTAAAGATCAACGAGGCCAAAACTATATACATGGTAACCTCTAAGAATCCGAGGCAAAGGATAAGACAAAATATAACTATTAATCACTACAATTTTGAAGTTGTAAAAGAGTTCAAATATTTAGGAGCAACAGAAATGAAAAAGACGTAGCTGCTCGTATCGCATCGGCAAACAGAGCCTCTTATGCACTATCTACATTCTTTAGATCCAAACTACTTACAAGTGGAACTAAGGTAAGGATGTATAAGACCTTAATACGACCGAACAAACGATTCTAAACAAACGCGAAATCGATAACCTGTTAGTATTCGAAAGAAAAATATTAAGAGCAATATATGGACCATGCAGGGACAGTATAACAGGAGAGTGCAGACGCCAAAAAAATAACGAGCTGGAAGAACTATACGACATGGAAAATATAGTAAGGTGGATCAAGTCTAGTCGACTTAAATGGGCGGGACATGTTCTTAGAAGTGATGACCAACGGCTTTTGAACATCATATACCATGAAAGGCCAGAGGGAAGAAGATCTGTTGGCCGGCCTAGGAGGAGATGAAAGGACGCAGTTACGGAGGATCTGAGAAAAATGGGTATAACACAATGTGAAATGGAAGCACAAGATAGATAGATAGACTCACGCGGAGTTGTAGTGCCAGCAAGCGAGAGAGAGCTTCATCTGGTATAGATCATAAATCTAAATACTCTACTTCTATTTCTGTCATCCAACTAAAGTTGCTTATAGGCAAGCATTGACTTGATAGTGTGTCCATACAAATTAGTGGCATCCAAATACATTACACATGAAGTAGGTTATCAGCTAACAATTATAATGTTACACCTGTGGTTTTTAACATGCCATCTCAACTTACACCTGGGGAGGTATAATATTGCGCAGGATCTAATTTGTAAATGTTCAGTACTTAGTAGTTGATTTTCATATAATTTATCCGTAGAATCCACGTAAGCATATGGATATACTTCTTTTTCCTAATTTAGTTTGATTTAGTTGGATCTTGAACACACTTAAGAAATTTCTATTGAAGTAGCAGCACAGTCCAAAAATCTGATTTTAATGGAAATATTTTTTATTTTTTTGAGGCTTTTTTTTATCAACCAAAATTGACTTGGAAGTGAAATATATTTTCTTTGGTTTGTGCTAAAACATCTATTCTACCTTCTTCACATCAAAGTTATTTAATAATCTAGTGGGATTCGTAGACGGTTAGATTATGAAGGAATACATGAATAAAACTTTAAATTTCAAAGTTTAAGTTACATATACTATGAGCTTCCTGTTAACTTATTATGATCCATTACTTTTTCGTCCCCAGGTTTAAATTTTACATTGTGTAATAAATTT
Organism: Pissodes strobi; assembly: GCA_016904865.1. Taxonomy (NCBI): domain Eukaryota; kingdom Metazoa; phylum Arthropoda; class Insecta; order Coleoptera; family Curculionidae; genus Pissodes; species Pissodes strobi. Next base: position 421,664 of record MU182006.1, on the reverse strand, counting down.
ATGAAGTCTAATTTTTCATAATTAGTTATAGGAAATCTTGTTTAATATGATTATTATAAATTTGATGAACAGGATCTTCAATTCATTACAAAATTCATTAGCTGCATCAAGGCCAAAATAGTGATCTACTGGCAAAGAATCATTAGATGAAAGTATTTCTAGTATAAGAATTTATATCATTTATTGGTGCTTCATATTGTAGGTTTCAAGAAACATTCCAAATCAGCATATATTACAAATGGAGCTTTTAACTGTCTTTGGAAATTATTGTCTAATTAAAGAATATTTTCTGGAACATTTTACCCATATTATTTACGATTACAATCATTAAATTGGTAAATATCTAATTTTTCCTTGCAATTGAAATAAATTAAACTTTTATGACAAAAATATTTTTTATAGGTCATGCTATTAATTTGATATGATTCTAATCTGGGACATATCTTTAATCCAACAATAATTATTCTTCTTACCATCGCTAATTAGCAACAAGTTCGCATGTGTTTTTTTTGTCATATAATAGAGAGGTCCTACCACTGCATATTTTAATTTATTATCTTCATAACAGTTTCTAATCCGTAAACGTTCACTGATATTTGATTTAGCACTTAAACATTTTATATATCTTAATTTCACTTGGAAGTCTATTCTAAATTTAAAGAGTTTCAATATATCTTTTTACTAAAACGGAGTTTTATCCACAATACCGAAACAGAATTATTGCACTCGACGCGCGTTTCGCTAACCATGTTTGCATCATCAGGAGATGATTAAAACTGTATATTTTTTATTAAGTGTTAGAGTTCGGTGAAGACATAATTTCTCGAAATGAGGCGACGCGCGACGGGTAGATAACAAACATTACACTACACTATTTAGTACATTTTTACCAGTAACACCCAAACAAGTGCAGAAAGAAAGAATATTCAATTAATAGTAATACTGTCTTTGGACAGTGTCACTCAAAATAGGATTGTAACCTTGGACTCCCTGGTGTATTGTAACAAATGAGAAAGATAATCTATAATTCATTGCGTTTTCTTTCCGAAATTTGTTTACATGAAATTCACTAATAATAAATCTTTGCCACACTCGGTGTAAACTGCAGGTTTGTGACAAAGCTGCTTAAAAAGTTTTACGTTCAACAAGAAAATGTACATTTTATTCAAAAAGCTCTTTTTAAAAAGTACGTTATGTAATATCTTTGACATACGATGTTCAATCGTTTTCCTTTCTTTGGAGAGTTAAATGGGCTCTAAAATCCTGTAATTTGTCTTCTATATTGTTGTGCTTTCTCAAATAACGGAAATAAAGGGGATTTTAACGTATACATAAAAGATTTGTAGGAAGGCGATGAGCTTAAACTCTTGTGCTATATATATTGTGCTAAAGATGTTGTTATCCAAGGGATTGATTCTATTTATAGTAGAACAGTTTTTTTCCACGAAAAATATAGTTTAATGAATAATCCAGGAGAATGGTATTATCGTCCTGCTACATATTCTTCGAATTTACGTTGTTACGATAATATTAATGAGATGTTTTCTATACGTTTAAGCAACTAATCGTACACCGTTTCCGAAAGAATGAAATTCAAAAGGGATCTCAATTTTTATAAAACTTATAAAGAAGGTCATTCCTATAGTTTGGAATAATTTGATATGTTTGGCGGGTTTTCCTCATTTTCATTTTTTCTTAGTACTTAAAATGAAAGTTTTAAGAGCCTAATAAATATGAAGCACTTGAAAAAAAGTTAGCGGAATATAATTAGCAGTCGCGCTTTTGTTTTACTTCTTATTCTGACTTTAAACTCGTTAATGGTGCTTTATCATGTTATTAGATTTTTATCTTTAACTCATTTTTAGGGCTTTTTGTATTTTTTTATAACTAATTAGCTCATCAACTTCTTTACAAATGTTCAGCAAATGAATAAAGTTACTCAATAAAAAAATTTTATAATCATTCCAACCCTATGCGTTGTATCGCATTAGACCGAAAACAACACGGTGATTAAATCATCTCTAATCAAACGAAAATACAAAAAGCGGCGGCCCTCTTTTGTTGTTGGGATTTTTATTTGATGTGACGGTCGACTATTGCGAATTAGTGTCCAATTATTGCCTAAAACATTATAAAATGCTTTATTACCCGCTGAAAAAAGAGGCTTTGTACTTCATTTTCTTTTATTTCCTTTTTTGCGATGTCAAAATGAGTGGGAAAAGTAGGTAATTGGGGTAGACATTATTCAAGCAGCTTTTTGTTTAAAAATGCTCCAGTCGTTTTTAATAGTCCTAGTACCAATGCATATTTACTGTTACTTCCTAGCTGTGGGCTATGCCATGTTTTGGGTCGTAGACAAAGTGTGAACCTCGGTGTGAAGTAAACAATAATTTTCCACTAGACAAAGAACCGTATAATTCGAAAACAAAAATCCAAATTGCTGCTTTAGGATATGGGTAATGAGTGAAAAGAATTTATTATCAATCGATTTTAATCAAGTCGATCAAGAAATCACTTACTAATCAATTGATTTAAATAAAATTAAAACGCAACAAGGAATGCTATAATCGAAAAGTTTTAGCATAACGTGTACTTTGTCTTAAATATCGCATTTTTTGTTCATATTCCAAAGGTGCTTTTTCCGCTTAACCTCATAGAACGACAGTAGCAGAGAATTTTACTTCCTACACTGTCATTAAACAGGGCGGCGCGGCGTAAGCAAATTGCAAATTTACAAACATTTGTTAGTATATCTCGGTTCCGCAACGAAGTTGTCGCAAGACCCTTTCGAACACGTAATCGGCTTAGAACACTCTAAATCATTAGCAATGCAAACAAAGGCCTTAAGAGATGGAGAAGACCAGACTAGAGGCGACTTGAGGCGTACCTTTTACAGAAAAGATAACGGAGAGTCTTAGTCTATAAGGTTATGGCAAAATGCTGAGCTAAGTGTTTATTTTCGATACGGTTAGTCGTTTTCAGCAATATTTTAGGTCTTCCAGAATAATAGCAATTTGATAATTGTAGCGATTTTAATATTGCGTGAAAAGAGAGTGAATCAGTTTATAATTAAAATACTTATCGCACTTTTTGTTTTTTTCTTTTGTGCAAATAATTATTTAATATGTCTCTATAAAAGCTCTAAGCAGTATAATTAATGATTTTTTACAATCAATAGTTTCTGCTGTAGGATCCTTGTGAAACATCGTTGAATAATATTACTAGGGATAATTAGTACACTGCTTTTAGATGTTTCAGAATACTTTAATGAGATATTTTTTTCTCTACATATGTTTCGGCTGGATGATGCCTTTATCAAAGTAGTACTAAAATCTAAATTGTTATACCCTACTAAACCGCCTGACGGTAATGTCAAACTTGTACACACCGAAACAAAATGCAAAGGGCTGAACCTTTTGGATACCTAGAAATCCAAAAGTAACAAAAAACATTTAAATACGAACGACCAACTGACCTGTTCTTTAAACACCTGCTTAATTGACAGTGCAATAAAAACAAAATACCGTCAGGCGGTTTAGTAGGGTATAACAATTTAGATTTTTGTATTCAACTACTCTTGATAAAGGCCTCATCAAGCCGAAATATATGTAGAGCAAAATATATCATTAAGTTATTTTGAAACATCTAAAAGCATGGTACTAATTATCCTTAGTATTATTAATGATTTTTTGTTTATTATTAAAAGAAAAATCGTTCATAATTTTGTACAAAACACTTTAATTGACATACAAAAATATTACATAAATCATCAGATGAAAATTTATTTATCTTTAATATTAGAAAAGTGTTTGATACCTACTTAACTCAACATTTAGCTGCTTTTTGTCAATCTCTATCTGGGCCGTGAACTAGTGGATTTCATCAGGTTTTTGTGGCGGGCTGCGAGATTTACTGACAGCGCGCAGCGTCTTGGCAGCTTTTGTAGTTTTTGTTGGTCATTGTTTTGCTGGTTCCTTGTTGATTAAATGCAGGTGGTGCTAGTGGTACTGGTAGATATTGTTTTACCTTAGTAGTTCTATCGTCGATTTTGATTGCCCTAGGCTTCTGTCCTTCTGACCTTGTGGCTGTCTCAAGGCGTGTTGTGTCGATTTTTTCTAATTAGTGGCGTTGGCTTATTCTTTCTTTATTTTAGATATCGCCTCCATGTAGACCAAAAAATATATTTATTATAATGGTTGGATGTAGTGTATACGGCAAAGAATCTTATCTTTGAATTGTGCATCTTTTGGTCTGCTTTTGTTCTTGCAAAATTCAGATTTTGACAGGGAATTTGCCTGTAAAAAATATTTAGGCAGGTGCTATCACAAGTAAGCATTATATTCCTTGTAACCATTTTATTATATACAATGAGAATGGGAGTAAGATGTATTTGTTTGATTTCCTAGGCGAAATTTCGCATGGTTTCTTTACTGAATGTGAGGCTAAAGTGGGATGTGTTCAGTGTCAAAAACCAATTCGAAATTGTACTTTCCTCCATTTTATAAAATTTAGTGGGCTCGGATATTGTAAAGAAAGGTTTTATAGAAACGCGAAACTCTCCATCGGAGATATTTTGGAATCTGTAATCGATTGCAATGACTCCTTTACTCAAACGAACTATACCGTATATAACTCCGATGCAGTCCGATCATTTTATCGAGTAAATCAACGCCACCCATCGAGTGATTATATAATTTTACGAGCTCTTGTAACATCTACGCACTTCTCTCGTTTTTATCCCACCTGGAAATCAAATTCGATTGTCCAACATCAAGAAAATTAGAAACAAAGAGTACTGTTCCGTTATCCAGCCATTTAACTAACGTAATATCTCCATTTGTCATCTGCTGCCAATTCTTCATAATATCCTCTACCTGTATACTTGAGACACAGTGTTCCAGCAGCATATATATCTTTATGCTTTAAGACTTGAAGTTACAGTGACAAAAAATAATTGTCAAATTATAATTTGTGTCCTTTTTCCGGTATTCGTTCTGAAAGTGGAAGGATAACTGAAATTCCAAGGCCAAATCTTTTTATGCTGTCCACTCCGCATCTTCCACATAAAATAAATATTTTCACACCCCATGAAATTGGTTTGCTTTTCATCACAAATCCCCCATTTCTATCCTTCTATTTTTTAACATTCAATAAGGGATTCTTGTTAAATCTATTCAGTCTCAATGTGCCAGCAGCATATATTTTTTTAGGACTAGACGGACGATGAAAATTGAAGGATAACTAAAGCTCCAGGTCCAAATGCTTTTAGTTTGTCTAAGTAGGTCCAAGTCACTAGATGCTCCTTGATAAATCGAGAAATCGTAAGCCATTTTGTATCTTCCACATAAAAGAAATATTTCCACACCTCATCGAGTTGAATTCGTTTTCATTATAAAATCCCCCACCTCTATCCTTCAGTTATTTGGCATCCAATAAGGGAGGCATGCTAAATCTATTCACTCTGTGTCCCAGCAGCATGTATCTGTTTAGGTCTTGAAGTTGAAATGACGAAAAATAATTGTCAAAATTTATGCCCTTCTTCCTGTATTCGTTCCAAAAGTTGAAGGGCAACTGAAGCTCCAGAACCAAATGTTTTTTGGTTGTCTATGTCCAAGCCAGTAGAAGCTCCTTGATTGATAAATCAGGGAATCGTAGGCCATTCCGGATCTTCCACATAAAGCAAATATTTTCACATCCCATGGAGTTGATTTGCCTTTCACCTACTGTTTGATTGGCAGATGTCCCCGAAATGCTACAATTTTCTTGCCAATAGATACGTTTCCTTCCAAATCTAATTCTGTGCAACGACTTTTAATGGAATCATGCTGTATTCGTTCTGAAAGTTGAAGGATAACTGGAAGCTCCAGGGCCGAATGTTTTTAGGATGCCTACGTCCAAGCCAGTAGAAGCCCCTATTCCTCATCTTCCACATAAGACAATTATTTCTACATCCCATGGTGTTGATTTGCTTTTCATCATAAAATCCCCCACTTCTATCCTTCAATTGTTTGGCATTCAATAAGGTAGGCTTGCTAAATATATTCACTCTCAGTGTCCCAACAGCATACCTATATCTCTTTAGGGCTTGAAGTTGAAAACATGAAAAATAATTATTGTCGAAATATAATTTGTGTCATCCTTATTGTATTTGTTCTGAAAGTTGAAGGATATTTGAAGCTCCAGAACCAAATATTTTAGGTTGCCTACGTCCAAGCCAGTAGAAGCCCCTTGATAAATCAGGAAATAGTAAACAATTGCGGATCTTCCACAAAAAGCAAATATTTACAAATCCCATGGAGTTGATTTGCCTCTCACGTGCTGCTTGATTGGCAGATGTCCCCTAAATGCTACAATTTGCTTGTCAATAGATACGTTGTCTTCCAAATCTAACCTATCGCCCATCATAGAGAGGGCGTACTTCATACAACTCATCAAAGCAATTTCTGGGATCTCCAAGTTGTTTACGCAATGTAAATTAATTTGCAGTAGGAAAATCTATCTCCAAAGAGATTTATGCAATTTAAACAGCCGAACTTTCGGAAATTTTCGGCAGCTTTCCCCACTGTGCAAACCAATTATTTATGTTGAATTAATTCTATGTTGGGGTTTGGAACCTTCGGCAACATGCACTAAAACTGAGCTTTATCCACAAAACCGAAACAGAATTTTTGCACTCGACGCGCATTTCGCTAACCATGTTAGCATCATCAGGAG